>JAOXYM010000017.1:2827352-2837828 GCA_028567055.1 Leptatherina wallacei | reverse complement strand
TGCAATAAATGCATTTCCTATAATTCATGTAAATATCAAAGAAGTAACAGAACAATTAGCAACTGGCTCGGTTTAGTTTCATGGTTTTCATACGCTGTTCAATAGGAAGCAGTACTACTGTAATGTCCCATAAGCTAAGGGCTAATGCTAACGTTTTCATAACAATAAGTTATTAACATGAGTTGTCCCAAAGTTACTGCTTCATTCGATACCCAGTACTATAACTTATAGTTATGTTTTTGGGGCAGTTTTTGCCTGAATTCCTGAATAAGAATTACTTTGCTATCAGCTGGTCAGAGTGGTCTGCAAACACGATTTCAAAACACGGATGGAGGCGGTTTCATTTTGTGACAGTGTTGTGTGGCTTGAGGGAAATTACAGGTTTAGCGCCCCTAGTGGCCAAAAGTTACACGATATCCCTTTAAAGATGTCCTGGCAGAATATTAAACACTGAATTGTCTCATTTTGACCACAAACACGTATTAAAGTTGCAGTGTGTAACAAAATCAAAAGTCAATGACAAAAAAATGCAATATTTCATTAAAAATTTTATTTCTATTGGTATCTAATTGCTTCACTATTATAACTGTTATGTTTTTATTATCTTAGAATGAGCCATTGGGTATGGGTATGGGTCCACATACATGGCAGATGTCATATTTGTGTCACCAACAGTGTCTCTGAATGGACAAACAACTCTGTGTGTGAAATGAGAACCCTCTGAGCTTTAAAACTGCAGTACTGGCTTTGTTTCATAGGTGCAAGAGCCGTGGTTCCCAACCTGGGTCCCTGACCTCCCCGAGAGGTCCCCAAAGAGCACAGGCTTTGACTTTACACTGCCTGTGCAACTATTAAAATTAACGGCATGTCCAAACAGAGATAAGTTGAGACGTATCCGATTAAGGTTTTTATTATTTTGACATTTTGTGGGGGGATCCACAACTTCTTTTGTTAGTTGCATGTAGAAGGTCCTCAAGGAAAATAGGTTTGGAACCACTACGCTAATGCTAGAAAGCAGACGGAAGAAGACAGTACACGTTACCTGTAGTGCTGTCATCGCTGCATCTGAGGCCACTGGATGAAAATGTATGTAAACATGTTTGTGTCTGCAAGAATTTTGGCCACTACTGGCCACTGTCTATTTACAACTAAGCTTGGTATTGGAAGTAATTTTCTATGCCCATCTTTACCTCTATATGTTATTCCAAAAAATAAAAAAGAAAGATGTCAAACACATCTCAGATGCTTCTGAGCTCTGAGAAGTCGACACAAGCTCGGGACAAAGTTCACACAGAGCTTATTTTATGAATGGTAAAGTTATTATTGCTATTTTTTTTTATATATAACTCTGTATCATAGTTTTTGAAGCTTTCTCTCTGTAATCCTTTGCCCATGTGGTTCTATCAGATATTGATGAATGACAGATTCTGATGCCGCCTGAGGAATTGAACATCACAAGCTTTGGCTTGTGCTTTTACTTCTTTTGCAGTGAAATTTCTCCAGATAATCTGCCATGTAGTAAGACTAAACCACAGAGAGACAACTCCTATCGGGGAGAGCTGAATTTTCAGAAAGGGCGAGACTTTAATTTGATTGACACACTACACAGCCAATCACATGCGAGGAAAATACAACCATCCTACCATTATGTGAAAAGACAGTGTGTAGTGGTACAGGCCTGTTAAACAGTGACTGATAGAGCTGGAGAGCTGGATTTAAATTACGAGTGCAGAAAAAGTGAAGAAATTAAAGTGTCATAATGTTTAGAGTTTATTTGATTTCTGTGTTGTTGTTCTGTGCTCAGCACTTCATTTAAATTTTTGATATTAGTCACTGTATTTTCTAATGAAAAAATGCATAAAAATAAGGCTTTTATGAAAACATTAAATTAAATAAAAATTTCTTATGAACATACAAATCATTTATAATTGCTAAATTAAGCTTAAACAGAAAGTTCTGAGTGATACTAAATGAAGAGCCGAAAGAGCCGAATAATTGAACAGAGCTAGACTTCACATTACGTGATACAAATAAAATTATGCAGACTATTTATAAAGCTGATGACAAAAAATGATGCTGAGACAATCAGCTGTTCATGTAAAGCATACTGAAGCCTTTAGGCATGTGCGTGTGAGCTTTTCTAAACCTGAGTAGAGGCATTTAGTTATCTAGCAATACCAGAATGAGACACATTGTGATAGTTTGACGAGACAAACAGAAAAAGTCCTCAAAAGGCTGCCATCTTTTTTCATGTGAGTACTGTATTTCCCACAGTAGCGAAGACTAGTTTGCATGCTCTGTTTGTGACTGCATGCATGTGAAGATATGAGTTTGATCATGTGATCGACCGCAGTCACAGCGACACGGCACTCCATCACACCCCCCCATCTAACGTTCACTGATGAGGTGACACTTCGGTAAGACACAGACACACACTTCCAGCTGATCAGAAATGGCAAAACGGTTTGAACGAGGCTTGGAGATTATACTCAATAGTCGAGATGCATTTTCCACCTTCCTACATCGTCATGACAACCTCAGACATTTCCACCCTTTTATGCCAACCATTTATTTCACACACTAGCAATAAGACTATTCTAACCAAACTTCCGTTAAAAAATACTTTTTTCTGTTTGTCCATTGTTTCTCTTCGTGTTTGTTTCTGTCCTCTCCTCCTGTCTCCTCTTCCTCTCCTCCTCCTCTTCCTCCATTGGATGGCATGTTGTGCTGTGGTGCATCTAGTGATCTGCAGCCTTCTCTGGACAGGGTTAGAAGCGCTAGCACCAACTGTCTGACTCCAAACAATCATGCCCCCTCACCAGAGACTGAAAGGTACCAGCCTCTGTACCCACCCGCTCCCCTCTTCCTGTAGTCCCTCCCCCTGTAGTTTCCTGTCCTCAGCTACTCCTGGTCTTTGTAGTTCCCTCCTCTCTGAATGATCCTACACAAGCCGATCAATAGTATACCTCCCCCTCCTTACTTCATCCACACCACTGTTATGCACTAGTCTACTCTTCCTGCAGTTCCTGCACATCACCTCAATCTTTAAAGCTGCAAGTTAAGGTGCAGAGATTTTTACATTATCTGTACCGTTATATGCCCTTCGGTTTGTCTGGTGAATTACAGTTTAGAAACTGTATTTTAATGTCATTACACAAGCAGCTGTGCAATTATCTTATCTCTGAAAATGAATCTCATAATCCAGTCTTTAATACAATGGGTTGACTTGCCAATAGTTCAATGTCACACTCACACCACAGTTATCCCAACATAACCATTCCCAAAACCATCATAGGTGCAGTCCTGTGATCAGTCTTTCTTGATTCAATATTTACATTTCAATGTATAAGACTTGTGGATCACTCTGTCGTTCATCCTGTTCCATGCTGGTTGTGAGGTGATAACATTTACCACGCTGTCAACAATGAGCATCATTTTTCATTCTTTTAAGTGGATATCTTCATAAAGTAGCTTTACTGTTGGTGTTTTCTTGCATCAACAAAAAGAATACATGCAGCTGGTCTGTTTTATACTACAGGAAATGTGAGTCATGAAAATGCCAAACTTAAGGATCACCTTAAAAGATAATTAAAAAACACAAAAGAGCACCAAGGATTGAGAATACTGGAGTGTATTTTGCAGGTTGATGAGTCAGCAATAACAACCATGTGAGGAGATAATCTGCCTATATTGTGTTTTGAGCTTGTTCTGTTTCTCCTAAGAGGTCAATAAATACTCGTAACCATGACACAAATAGACATCTGTTCACTGTGTGTGTAATAACAGAATAGTGTGGCTCTCAGACTTTGTCATATGGGTGACATATTTTGTATGTGTACATGTAGAAAATCTTTGTCCCATTCCCTGCCACGAAGACGCCCAGCAAGTCCCAGGATTCTTATTCAGCATGCTTCCCCTGAAGACGACAGGTACCCTTCTGTGGACCCTCGCACTGAAACCACTTCCTCTTGGAGCTTGACTTGTGCCTTCAAATTTGACCCAGGCCATAAAGATTTCTTTAGTCTTAAACAATGAAAACATATTTTTTCTTTTTCTTCTTTTAACTTGGAAGCACAAATTACATTTTCTAAAACCTGACTTCCTGCACATCTCCTTGGTTCAGTTGGTCTTATTAGGGCTCTACGTTAGATTTACACAAATCTTTCGGACAGAATAGCTGTAGCTCCACTTGGAACTTTAAAAAGATAAATATATTTAGGCCTATTGTTGTAAAAGTGTGGTGTGATTTTATCTTGTCATTTAACAAAAAAACATGTAAAATAGCAATATTTTCATGAAAAAATTTAGAATATATTAGAAAGTTTTCATAGCACACTCATATTTGTCAGTTAAACAAACAACAAAAAAATGTTTTGCCATGGAGTTAAACATTTAGCCTGGCAGACATTTATTGTTAAATTAGTGAGAATGGACAGATTTTATCAGTGAAAACTTTGCTAGGTTGTCTGTTTTAGAGGCTACGCTAACATTGTTACCACAAGTTACATTTGCTATTATTGTTAGCATACCTTAAAAGATAATTTTATCTTAAACTTTGCTAGGCTATCTGTCCAAATTTACAGATAAATTAGACATTTCCTGTTGAATTAGGAAAAAGGGACAGATTCTGTTAAACTTTGCTTGTTTAGATGTTTTGTTGGCATAGTTACCATAAGTTACATTTTATTGTTAGCATAGCCTAACAGATTCTCTTAGCTTAAACTTTGTTAGCTACCTGTATAAATGTGCAGATAAATGATGTTTCCTGTAAAGTCGTGAGATTGGACAGCTTTTGATAGCTTTTACTTTGCTAGACTAGTTGTTTTGAACACCATGCTAATATTTTTTTTTACCACAAGTTACATTTATTGACATTGTTAGCATAGTTTAACTGATTTTATTAGCTCAAACTTTGATAAGCTAGTTGTTGTGAAGGTTATGCTAACATTGTCAAGTGATGGGAAACCATCACCAACCTAATATCTTAAAAATATCTTAAAATGTAAAACTATCTTCTTAAAGCTGAAATTAATATTTTTAGAAACCGGTGACATCATTCTTGGTGTTAAATACAAGATAAAATCGCCTGCTTTTCAGGTCACTTTTTAGCTAACTGTAAACTATAAGACGAGCTGAACACAGTGATGTAGAGCTTGTCGTACTGAAAGTCTCCAAGGCACAGGCAAGTTCTGTTTTGTGTTGTAATTTATCGCTCACAGTGCTAAGAGGTTGCTTGTGCGCACTTTACTTCATGGGTCGTGTTTTTCAGTTTGTAGTTTGGTGAGTAGCAGCATCAGTCGTTGGCTGTGATTGTTGTTGCTGTAATTTTGTTCTGTTAACTCTATTCTTCCTTCGTGATTCTTAGTGCCAGGTTTGTGCTGCTTGTAACTTTTTACAGTAGTTTGTACTGGCTATGGTGTGAAATCCTCCCCTGCTACCTTTTGCTTTTTGCAGTCCACTTTTTAATCTGGGAATCTGCAGCTTCTGTGTTCTCGCCTTTTTCCTCTGTCTTTGAGAAGTGTTGCTTTTTCAAGGTTTTGTGCTGAAAAATGACATAAAATTGATAACCATAATTCATATCATGGATGTGACTGTGCTTTTGTGTGTGTGTGTGTGTGCGTGTGTCTGTATGGTGTGAACATCATACTTATTGTCTTCATGTCCATGATTGGAGAGTATGGATGCTACTTCCCTCTCAAGAGACTTTCATTCACCTCAGTACAAAGAAGAGGTATACACACACACTTCTGCACACACACTTTTGCACATAGGCACAGTTACAGATGAAGCATGAGTGTGTGACAACCCTTATTCCCACCACCATCATACCATCAATCACAGCATGCCTCCTTTTCCAGATCATAAACTTGTAAGGCCGATGACAGCCCCTGACTATGTCAGGCTCTTCTAAATCTAAATGATTTATCCTCCATCCCGCTCTCTTCCATCCTCCTTTACATTTATTCCATCTTTTTATTCTGTTGTACTGTTTCTTTTTGCTCATCCACCATTCTCCAGGCATCCTCGGACCCTGGAACCACCTGAATATCAGACTTATGGCAGGAAGCTGTCTGACAGTGGCAGGTAAGACATGTACTGTAGGCTCAGCACATGTCAAACATGGTCATTGAGAGGCAGAGCTCTAAACTTCAGCAATCAGTTGTTGAAGGGTTATAGGGTTTTTAGTGGGCCTATGGGTTGTTTGGAGCCCGTGAGTGGGTAATACGACCAGTAGTGTTGCTGAGATTGAATAACAATGAGACATAAAAAGAGGCAGCACAGTAGTTTCAAGCTCTAAAAACGAACTGAAATATGCAAGTAAAGCAAACAGAAGGCGACATCTGTATGCGTTTTTAACATAGAGCTTAAATGAGGCTTTAATTAAAAGTGGATGTGACATAATGTCAGGTGTCACAGTTTTAGAAAAAAAAAGATTAAAAAAAAGATCAATTTTGATTTAGGTCCAGCTTTCTTTGGATGTCTTTGCCACTATGTGGCTGCATTGTGTAGTGTTAGCTTCAGCTGTAGAATGTAGAAATTTAGAAGAAGTGTTTTTTTGTTTTTTTTTAATCAACCTCTCAATTTATATTTATACAAATGTGTTTCAGAGGCGGTAATGCTGGCTGGCTTATATTTTCTTGACAGAAAGTTAACACCAGTCAGTATTATGGAAGCCCATTTCTGCCACTCAGATGAAAAAAAAACTTGTATCTCATAATTATGAGATAGTTAAGTCATAATTATGTGTTGTTGTTTTTTTTATCAACAGTGGTGGAAATGGGTTTTCAATACATTATGAATATGACACATGTAGCCTATGTGATTTTAACTTGTGCTAAATGCTAATGTTAGCATGTCCACAGTGATGTTGTTAAGGAAAATAGGAGGATAAAACAAATAAACGTACAGATTAAAAAACATATAATGTGAAATAAAAAGAAATGCTTCCAAGGATCTTTTATGACTGCCTTAGCTAAGCTAGGTATGAATACTGACTGATGACGACAGATTGGCTCAAACTGATCGTCTGTGAAGTGCCCTGAGATAACATTGTTGTGAATTGGCGCTATATAAATAAAGCTTAATTTAATTAAATTGAAATAAGCTAAATTGCCCCCAGTGGACCTTTTGTGTGCTAAATATGCAAGCTTATAGTTCAGTTAACATTATTTGCACCGACTGCTTATTTATTTATTTTCTGCCTTTTTTTCCCCCTCAACCCCATTTCTGATCCTGCATGCTGCTGCTTACACACTATGTTGTGGGGTTTGTATGGCACGTGTGATTGTGCACATTTGTGTGTCTGTGTATCAGAGTGGAGCCCAACACCACCTTAAGGGGCTTGAAAGGAAAAAAAACTTCAAAGCTGCCCCTCGGTAAGGGGATTCAACACCAAATCCTCTAACAGTGACTGATATTGTTTCATCACCTGTGGAGAGAAACGAGACATCCCTTCATACTCGTCAGATTGTGTTTGTGTCTCATCACAACGTTGGACGTTGTAGTTCTGTGTTTGTGTAATTATCGTACACGTGTTGTTGTTTATAAGTATTAAATGTCTTATTTTGCAAAATGAGGGATATCTTGTCTAAAAAGATGATTGAATTCTAACTGATTAGAGCAATGGCCACAGTAATGATGGATTTCTTCACAGTTTCTTGAGTTTTTTTTGTGAGACTTGATCAGAATGAGTGAACGCCTGCAGACATGGTAACTTTTTGCGAAGACTTTTTCTGTTGTTTCACTGTCTAAATTTGGTTTTGCTGCCTGGTTTGGTGACAGGATCTGTCACCGCGAGCCCCTAAAAGTTCACTTCACTGCTGTTTTTATGGCAGTACTGATGATGTTACTCTTCTCTAATTTCCCTGAATTGATGCTGTTCCTGCAGCAACGTTAGTTCACTTATTTTCTTTTAAGTCTTGCAACTTTAATGTTCCTCATCGTACCGTAAGTCAAGACATTCCAGCCGGTTTATCTTTTTGTGTCTAACAAGTACTTTTAGATATCGGGTGTCATATTTTGACAATAACTGTCATTTTAACATAATTAAATATAGATATTAAGTGAATAATAAATATATGATAATATTAATTGATCTCAGCTTATCAAATAACAAAAAGGAGAGGTGGAAAAAACTGCAAAAGATAAAGATGGGTGTTTATTTTTTTCCAACATTTGTGGATGTTGTAGTAATGAGGAATACTTGGCTGATACTGATTTAGATGAGTATCAGCCAATTCAGCGCAGTGACGGAGGGGTTTCTGTCACCCAGGCCACAAATATTTTGAATTTTTCATTCTGTGTTTAATCCCGACTCCTACCACCCCTGCTTTTTATTCTACTCTCCCTCATGTTGATTCTCTCCTTGTCTCTGCTCTCTGTCTGCTTTGCTTTCATGTGTTCCTGTGTTAGGGGCCATCTACAAGGTGGTGCATCTCTTTCCTCCTCAGTCTCGTCAGCGCGCAGAGTGAGGCAGCTCCCGCAGCTTCCACCTCAGAGCAGCACAGTAGAACAAGGTATGAGGAGGAGGGTGATCGGTACGTCATATAACCAAAAATCTGGTTTCACTCGTCTTCTTGATTAGGTCTATCACTCAGTCTGTGTGTTGGGTTTGTAGTTTAAATTGACTGCTTTGCTCAGGGATTGCAGTGTATCCAAGAAAGTCTACAACTATGTAGGAATCTTCAGGTGCCGGGAACACTGTAGCACACATACCATGAATCCTAGATATTACACACTTTTTTTTATAAAAAGAGACCAAAAATATGGGAAGAATGTTTGCTCACTGGTCAGAATTACTGCTTTCATCAAGTGATTGGCACGTAACTTGTCAGTTTACATAGATTTATTGTACGCTCACTGGCCACTTTATTTGTTCTGGGTTGGACCCTTTTTTCCTTCAGAACTGCTTTAATTCTTGGTGTCATTGATCCAACAAGGTGTTGGAAACATTCCTCAGAGATTTTTCTCCATATTGACATGATAGCATCACACAGTTGCTGCACATCCATGATGAGAATCTCCCGTTCCACCACATCCCAAAGGTGAAATATTGGACTGAGATGTGGTGACTGTGGAGGCAGTTGGAGTACAGTGACCTCATTGTCATGTTGCCAACCTGACATAGACCATCTTAGTTTATTGTGCCATACATCTTCATTTACAGGTAACTGAACTGATTTCTTGTATGCTTTGCATGTGCAGCCCTGGTAGCAGAAGAGCGTGTTCGTGAGATTAAGAAGAGGGTTCATTCTAACCGGAAGTCAGCTGCCAGCACCTCCAGCCAACAGGACCTGGACCGAGCCCTCAAGAGCAAGCAAGAGGTACATGCGTGCCCTCAGCCTTATTCATCCTCAGTCTTCAGTTGGCCTGTCAGCTCACTTTAAAACAAACTCATCAGGAGAGTGGTGGGAAAACTAAAGGCTCTAGCCAGCAACCATGAGGCAGTAATACCACTGAAGTGCATCGTATCGAGTTATATTGACTGTCTGAGGAAGTAATAAATTATGTTACAGTAATGGTGAAGACCACTCAGTAAAATGAATAGGTTCCAAGTGGGCAGATACTCTGGGATTCACATAACACAGTGAACACACTGAATACCCCATTCTGGCTGGTTTTTCCATCTCCGGCAGTTTAAAGGCAGCGGTGTGACTTTCACATTTACAGTTTGAGAGTTACTTCAACAGTTTGAAAAAAAAAATCTTTTTAATGTTTTGAATTGTCCCTTATCTGAATAGATTTGAAACTGTAGTACTGTGAGTGTATAGAAGACGACCAAAATTAATTGTCAGTGCTTGGATGGATCTTCAAAGATGGATGAAGTAACCACAGGTAGCAAAATGTAAAAATGAGAAGAAAAGATAAAGTAGTGATTGTAGTTTAAGGCATCAGGTAAACCCTGCGGCATCAGAAAGAAAAGAAATTCATGTCAGCGATAGCTAGCCTTTGCTAGCAGTAGCTTGCTTCAGCTCAAAGCTGCTTCAGCTTCAGTGAATGTTCTTGAATCATGTAAGCTATGTCCCGTTTCAGGGTCTACACATTTATTTATTCATGAAATGATGCAGCTTACCTAGTGTACAAGAATTTCTCATAGTGCTCCAGTCCTCTGTTGCCTAGCATTGGAGATATGAAAGCGTTCTCGTTCTTCTCGTGAATTCCTTCAGATAACTGCATTTAAAAAAAAAACTGAGCTGGAAATTTCCGCTAAAAGTCTCATTTTAAAATTCTGTGGCTGGCTTTTAAAAAGAATAAATAGCCGGTAGACACTTCATTAACCACTTCTAAATCCACAAATGTTAATTATTACATGAGTTTAATCCCACAGTTTCACAAACTTCTTCCCAAAGATTCGTTTTATTTTCTGTCACATCTCTAAAGGCCCGGTCACACTGCGTTCTGCGGGCGTATCGCGGCTGAATCACGGGTAAAATTTTGCGATTTTTTTTTTGCCCGTGGTTGCCCGCGGTGGAAAAT
>JAOXYM010000017.1:2792581-2807992 GCA_028567055.1 Leptatherina wallacei | reverse complement strand
GTTCGTGACTTAGAACATTGTAAGAGACTATTCCAAGGACTTATAAAAGTAATTTTTGCATAATATGTCCCCTTTAAAGCAGGAGCTCTGCATCTCCTTCAGGGCTGTGATTAATGTCCTTCCTGTCTGTGCCATGAGTTTTGGTCATTTGCTTTTTCTTTGATTGTAAAACCATATTTACTTTGTATAATGATTAAATGATCCTCAAAGGACGCCTCACCCAAGCTTTATTGTTCTGTTTGCTCACTGGTGCTCCTTGTTTATCGGTGTTGCAGACTCTTTTAAACCAGCTGCATATTAACCGAGATCATCTGACACTTTTTACGTATGCTGATTAAACTGAAGATGTGACTTGTGATGTTTTAGCAGTGTTGGGGCTTATTTAAAGGCTTTAACGTAAAACAGATTGAATATATATGAATTTTTCATATATTTTATTTCACTGGTTTGGAATAATTTCCCTGTAGGTCCATCGCATAAAATCAGACTGTAAGGGTATGAAGAAATTATGCAAACTTACTTTGGGTTGGACTTGGAGGATCCAGCATAGCTGATATTTTATTTCTGTGAAACTTGTCACAGTTTATGTAAACCAAAAGAAGTTTACAGGGATGTAATTATAACTTCAGGTCAACTTGAAAGAACTTTTAAACTAACAGGTGCTTATTGGTTAACTGGAGTTAATGGTCACCACAGACAAAGAGAAAGAACTGAAGTCTTGTGAGTACACCTTTAAGACATCATTCATCATAGTTGCATAAAACACAGTCAAAAGGTAAATGTCAGCTTTATTGTATTCAAAGGTAAATGAATCAAAGACAGAACACACAGAGACCTGAAAAACAAATAAGATAAAAAAGTTAAAAAAAAAAAATCAAAATATAATATAATACATGCATGGATAAATTAAACTTATCTCAGTTTTTATCTAATAAAAACTCACCACATCACAAGTCCAGGTTCATGTGAAGTATTTATGACTCTTTAGCATCCCCCTGTGGTCAGTTTGAGGAACTGAATTAGTTTGGAAAACCAGTGGAATTTTCCAGACATTCAACTTTTCATTTGGGAACACATTTTTCATCGTTGAAAAAACTATTTCAAAGTTTGATACTTTTTTCTTCTTTTTTTAAACATTTTTGCAGAAACCTTTATGTTTCACTTATAGAAGATATTGCTGCTAATTACTTTTCTCCCTCTTCCTAAAAAATGAATTTAGAAATTATAATCATCTTCTAATTCATTCATTCACCACATAGGATCCTTTGGAAAATGCTGCAGAAGTTTATTTCAGCCACTGTCACTCTGTTTGGCTGAGAAACTCCTGAAAACTGAACTATAAATTTGTCTGCAAGATGAAAAAAGGCCACTTTTAATGTGTTACCACATTGACTTTGCCTGCTGGATCAAACACTAAATGCTCAGTTAAGTTTTTCTATGACTTCTTTTCAGAAAATGAAAACAAAGCTGCTGCATGATGTTTCTGTTCTTATGTTTCTTCATAAACCTTCATAAATATGCAAAGTGAGCTCATTTCTCTTCATTGTGTCTTGTTGTGTCAAGCTTCATCTCCTGTTCATACATTCTGATAGAAGAGGGATCACATGATCTCATTTTCAAAACCTATTTCAGGATTTGGCCTTTTTTGTTCTTTTAGCCGAACATCATTGTGCATATCTGCTTAAACTCATCCTGCAGTCCATAACTGGTGCAGTGAGAACCATCTCCTAAAGAACCAATAGGACTTCAGCAGGAAACTGCAGAGGAGTCTCCATCCACTTCTTATGGGGTGGAAAGAGTGAGATACGCCCCGTCCTGGTCTCAGCACACCAGTACCGTGTGAAGAAGGCCAGGCAGACAACTGAGACACCTTAAGCTCCAGCTGAAGGTGCTCAGGAACTTTTACACCTGCAGCATCTTGTGTGGGAGCATATCCACCTGAATGGGAAACTGCACGAAGCAAGACTTTCTGGTCCTTAAAAGGATGGTTCCTTTAGCTGCGAGACCATCAGAACCTTCCCAACCTTCAGGACATTTATGTGAAATGTTGCAGGTTAAAAGAAGGTCCTGGAGCAGCCCGGCCACACTGGACGCCCTCTTTTCACTGCTGCCATCAGGCTGGTTTGAGAGGATGAAGAGTTTCTCCTCACGTTCAGGCCATCTGCCTCCTAAATCTACATCACAGCTGAGTTCTTGCACAATTTGCAGAGTCTACATAAGAACCACCGCCCTTTGTTTTGTTTTTATGTTTTCATATTTTCTCATGAATGTATTATCCTTATTCTGTGTGGTTATTTCTCCATTGTGCATATGATAAGTACATCTTCTCTTCTCTTCTCTGGACTGGACCACTGGACAGGAAAACTTTAAATTTAGTTTCTTTCATTTGAAAATTTCTGAATTTCTAGTGTCCCCCTTTACTCCAAAACCCAAACCAGACCATAAGGAATAAAATAAATTAAAGAAAAACGAACAAATAAAACTTCCCACAATACGCTCTTTGCTCAGATGTGACGTCATAATTAGCCCATGCTCTGTTTAATATTTGGCTAATTTAAAGCGATGCAAACTAGTGGGACGGATATGTTTACCTCTCACACGAAACAGACTTTTAGTCTTTTTATGAGGGAGAAAAATCCGCGTCATGTCACTTCGTGTCAGCGGGGAGCAGCAGGGTGAGTATCCCCATTCTCACCGTGTTTAATGTAACAATAACATAAGTTAGGACTGTAATTGAGCACTTACCGATAATAACACGTTGTCACGTGTCGCACTTTGTTCTGGAAAACGTAGTGCGCGAGCGCAGAAGTTTCATAGCCATTAGCTGCTGTGAGACGCCGGTGTGCTCGAGGCTTGCCGGTGGTGACGCGCCGCCGCTGGTTAACAGACAGGCTGAAACAGAAGGGTGTCATGTCGGATTAGATTTGTTATGCCCCCTCCGCCACCCCCGGTGTTAATGGTCTGAAAGGGGTTCGGCTGCGTGGCAGCGTGGCAGCGTGGCAGCGCCTCAGAGCCCATTAGAAAGTCGCTGTCGTGACAGCAGTCATTACCACAGTATTCCCCCTGTCCGCGCGCACTGCCGCCCGGCCTGTGCCGCCCCTCGCGCCGCTTAATCTAATTACATAGACGGGACCCTGCATGTTTTAACCCCCCCCCCTTCTTTTTTCTCTCTCTCCTTTTTTTTCTATTGATATTCATTAAAAGACATGATTTATCACTAAGCTCTCGGAGGAGCGGCCCGCGCTCACACTTCCCTCCGCAGCTCAACGAAGATTTACTAGACCCAACTTCATTTACAGACTCTGATGACTGGCGGAGAATTATTCTGCTGGATTAATAATCCTTACACTCAACCAGGCGGACAATGTTTAATATTAGATTCCGATACAGTGGATATAACTGATAGTTTCAGCTGTAATTGGCCTTATTCCCAGTAGGCTATTAGTCATAGGCAACACAGAAGTAGGAATAAAAACAGGCCCAACAATAAAAAAACAACCTTAACAGAAATAATGATAATAATAATAATAATAATAATAATAATAATAATAATAATAATAATAATAATAATAATAATAATATAGAGTCCAATTTGACGAGCCCCATTGTCTAAATAATACATTACATTAATAAGTCACTGATACCCCCATGTAGCAAATTAACTGTTCATGTTCATGAAAAGGCAAACTAATTGGGGACTGCGTTTTTCATCTCACGATGCGTAAAGAATATTTCAACAACTTGACATAATTTCTCTTTTTTCCATGAAAATTCCAGGCGGATGAAAGAGAAAGTTGTTAAAGGTTTTCCACATCAGCGTTTCTGGCCTTTTGTCGTGAAAAAACAAAACAATCATTCAACAAAAACAATTAAAACGATAGATTTTGACATTATTTTTTACCTTCAGTAGCTAATAGTCCCACTTAAATTGAAAATAAATGGTAATTGTTTCTGTTATTTTATCTCAACTTTAATGATTTTTGCGCTAGTCCATTAAAATTTTACAATTTAAATTGCAAATCAAATTATTATTTTCAGTAATCCATCCGTTGCGTTCGGGCCCTCTGAGGATGCTGCCGGTAACGGGGCCCCGTTTCAACATTTAAAAAAATCCTTTTTAACAATTGCTGCGTTTGGACAGCAGGGGGAGGTAGAGTCCGTGTTTGGAGATTCAGCTCAGTCACCCCTGCCAGAAGCCGAGCGCTTTAGATTTCAGTGCTCTGCTTTATTTGTGATGTCAGATGTGATAGGCCGTAATTGGATGAGTTTATTCAGATAAGTATTAAACAGTCCGCGGCGCTGAGCCTTGCTACTGATGGAGCATGAACATCTGATGTTCCACCGAGCAGGGAAAGGCGAAAGGTAAGTCAGTGCAGAACTTTGAACAGTTTGGGAGTTGATCCAATCCAACCTTTAGTAGCTTTAGATGATTTAAGAGCAGTTTGATAGTTTTTTCCCCTCAATTTTAGTGTTTCAGGTAACATTAAGACGCCTGTAGTCCATTAC
This sequence comes from Leptatherina wallacei, assembly GCA_028567055.1. Classification (NCBI taxonomy): domain Eukaryota; kingdom Metazoa; phylum Chordata; class Actinopteri; order Atheriniformes; family Atherinidae; genus Leptatherina; species Leptatherina wallacei. The sequence continues at coordinate 2,803,486 of JAOXYM010000017.1, read as the reverse complement.
AAGCACCTCTATAAGACACCAGAAAACTCTTCTAAGCACCCCCTCATTACACACCAGTCGTGTCCACATAAAGAAATGTCTTGTCGCCCTAAATTCTGGGGTACCCCTAGTTTCTGTTTTCTGAATGACGAGTTCTTTCGACTTGAAACTCACCCGTTGCTTATAGAAAGGGGGAGAGAAAGAGGCGTGGGAGGTGGGGGCATGCAAGGAGGGGTGGTGGTGGGGGTTGGGGGGGTTGCTAATTTGCTCTATAACCGTGTAATCCCGCCCGATTTAATCTAATACCACCAGGCCGGCACTGCGGCGTGCGCGCACATCCCGCGATGTGATAATGACGCTTTCCGGAAAAAAGAAAAATAAATCTTGACTGCTCTTGTTACTGAACAGCTTTTTGGAGGGATGAGTAGCGTTAGTGTGTAGGCCGTCTGGACATCCATAGCCTGAAATTCCTCCACAAAAAAAAAGAAGGAAAAAAGACAGGACTAGATTTACCAGGGGTTGGACGTCATTTCCCGCAAAAACAAGGACACAAAAATATCCAAACTGGAGCCTTGTTCTTCTACAAGATGTTATTTCATCTGTCAGTTCACTTCATTTGTTCCGGGATGTTTGATGTTGTTGTTGTTTTGTTTTTTTTGTCATTAAACCACTAAAAATTGCAGCTGGGAAAAAAGGCACAAAATGAACAAATTTATCGAGGCCACGCGGAGACCACATGGCAGTAATATTACAGTTTGGTTCATGAAGGTTCTGCAGGTGTAAAAGCTTTTTATGTCAGGAAATGTAAGCAACTACTTTATGTAAGTCTAACTGTTACAAATCCGACCGCACGTTGTTTTGGGGGTGTTTAGCTCGCGCTGACCACACACTGGAAATTAGAGCCTTTTATTTACCAAAAAACATTACTGTTAGGCCACGTGCGTCGCATCCTGAACACGTGTGAGGCAGCTTTTTAATTCTAACTTCATGTATAATGTCGGTGATGTTTGTCAGCGGCGCATTTTTACGTGCTGCTTTGGGAAATTATGACAAAAGCAACAAAGGAGAAGGTATGAAGAGGAGCGTGGAAAGAGGGGGGAGTGCTGTGTGGATCTGATTTATCTCAGATCCGCATCCCCCCCAACCCCCCCGAGTAATTTACATATATTGAAATGCACCCCCAAGTCTCTCAATTTCCCCGGAGCTGTGGTGCGTGCAGGGGAAGGCGGGCATGTGACCACAGTCGCTCTGATGCCTTGTATCCGAGCTCTTGCTCTTTACAAAACCCTAAATTCTCCCATCACTGTTTTATGAAGCATCATTGAAGTCATCCACTAACCCTCCATCCACGGGGGAAGTTAAGAAGCGAAGAATAAAGTTTAAGATGGTGAGAGTGGCCTACATATGAGCAGACCCCAGCTCGGCCTACTCTGTCCCTAACCCCCTTTTATAATATGATCAAATAAAAGATCAAACATGAGACGCACATGGGATAGCGAGCTGGTTGTGTCACGCACGCAGGGGGCTGCTGCGCCGCCGCAGCGTTAGACACTCAGTCCGGACTGATTTATGACAGAACCGGGCGACGCGCTGCCATTTACATCCAGAGATTACACCGCGTGCTCCCCGCGTCACGGCAGCTCTGCGGGTATTGGTCAATGTCCCGCCTTGGCTTGGAGTGTGTGTGTTTGTGTGTGTGCGTGCGCGCGTGTGTGACTATGTGTTAGAAAAGGAGGAGGAGATGGAGGTGGGGGAGATGGGAAGACGAGAAAAAGGAAAAAGCATTCTTTGTTGCCGACAGATGGAGAGGGGTGTGTAGGGAGAGGTCAAGGTTGGTGCTCTCGGATGTGCGAATAGAGGCAGTAAAAGTCAGGGCCTCTTTAAATGTGGGTACCAAGCAGGGATGGCACCGATTCCAGAGCAGCAGGGGAAGTTTTCCTCCATGTCTGCCTCCTCACAAAAAGGAACTTTACACTCAGTCAAATGGTGACTATTATTCAGCAAATAATAGAGAAAGATATTCAGCCGAGTTCCTACTGTTGCTGGATCAGGTTGGTTGGATGTCTCCATCAACACATCAACAGGCCACACTGGATACCCGATGAACACAAAACAAGACAGAATTTGCCTTAAAAAAATAAATAGAATCTTTACAACCAAATGATTCTTACTGTTTATTAAACTATATAATCTTAAGTGACGCTCCTGCATAATTCGCAGCATTTAACGCAATTTTCCAGCTTTTAAAGGCGCAGAAACCTGCACCATCTTTTCTTTACGTGTCTCAAGAGTGGCCAAAATAAAGCAAAAGACATTAAAAACTTCCACAGGACATTCATTACCTGCGCTTTTTGGACCAGTTTTATGCTGACAAAGAAAAACGATCGCACACATTAACTCATTGAAGCTGCGCTCGCGCTCTGTCTGTCACAGGAACAACGGAAATCTATATGGAGACATTTATCTCCACGTACAAACTTACTTTCTGCCGTAAAGTCATGAAATTCTGCTCCTGTAAAGTACACTACATACCTTAATAATAATAATGATAATAATAGTAACAATATTAATAATAATAATTAAGTATTTGATTTTATATTTAATAAATAAGCAATAATGATAATCAAGATAAATAATTACACCTTTGTTTACTTTTTTGTTGAGTGTCACATTATCTGAACACACTCACACACACGCGCACCCACACGTCTGCTGTGCAAGCTTTAAATCAGCCTGAACTTCCACACACACTCGGCTACAGACAGAATAATCACCTCACATGTGGGATAATCGTTATGGGCACGCACTATGTACGCACGCGCTCATACGCATATATCTATACACTGGTTCCTTCAGAAAAAAAAGGAAGAAAAAAAAGAGAGAAGAAGAAGATGAAGCCATGCGGCGAGTTACAACCTGCAGAAATATTTCACTCACTGGTCATGCATTTTTCCCCCTTGACGTTGAACCTCCTCCTCCTCTGGCTCCTCTCTCTCTCCATCTCATTCTCTTTCTCTCTCTCTCCCATCGCCCCCCTCTTCGCCGCCTCCTCTTTTTCTCTCTTTTTTCCCTGTCTTGCCTCCCTCCTTCACCACCCTCCACCCCCTCGGTATTAAGTGCGCGTCCTCTTCGGTCAGCTCTCGTAGCTTCAGGTCTCCGAGGCGCCCACCACAGTCGCCGCCGCCGCTGCTGCTCCTTCGCCGGAGTCGCCGCCGCTCGAGCTGCCGGTGCACTAGCTGAATATCTCCGTATCCTTTTTTTTCTTACCATCTCTTCCTTCTCAATCCCTCCACTTCCAGCCGCGGATCTCTCCTTCCTGCGTCTTCTATCACCAAACCCCCTTTTATTACAACACTGTTTACAGTCTCTTCCCCCTCCTCTTCTTCTTTTTCTTCTTCTTCTTCCTCCTCCTTCTCCCCCTCTCCATCCCCCCAACGCCACCACCAACACATACACACACACACCCCTCCCTATGTACGGTATGCAACTCGAACCTGAGGCACATCTGAAAGTTATTACATGGGGTGCTTATGGGCCCTCTCCTACTCCCACGGTCTGCACGGGGATGCAGTTTGGATTTGAAGCACACAAATACAGAGACAGATATAACCTGGATAAATTGTTGGGGAGAGGGGCAGGAGTAGAGATTAGAGAGGTTTCCTTTGGACACTATAGTGGCCTGACACACACTCAGTAGGAGCACAGTTACCAAGAAAGAAAGAGTTGAATTTCTTTACACTTATGCAGAAATAAGTGACCAAACATCAACCATTCACCAATTTTCTTACAATTAAGCACAAAACCTCGAAATAAGGACAAATTCGTCTATTTTCAATTGAATATTGTCATTTTTCTCTTCTACTAAAACAAACAAATGTCCGAGTTATTTATATAAAATATGTCATATCTCATGATCAGAGCTGATAAGCTCGTGAGGGAACTATATTTGGAAAATGACGCTACATGCTGTAAACGTCTCAGGCCTGGATGTGATTACTAACGCTCATCAGTCTGTGAAGCCACCCAGGTTATATCCTGTGCTGGTTGTTCAACCTGTCTGTCCTGTTCGCGGCAACCGGATCGCTGTTCCTTGTAATTTTAGCACGTGCATTTCTCTCTCTCTCTCTCTCTCTCTCTCTCTCTCTCTCTCTCTCTCTCTCTCTCTCTCTATCTCTTTATCTCTCTCCGTGTCTTTTTCCTCCGTGCACGCGCTTTAAGGGACACACGTGCGTCCAGGTGAGCCTGAGCGTTGGCCGCTTTTCTCGGGACTTGGAGCAACGGCCGCATCACACACGACAGACTTTGTTCACACACATAAACACACGCACACACACATTTGCTCGGTGTATGTGCGTGTGTGGATGCGGCAGTTTTCTATCCGCCCCCCTCCGGTGCGCTCCTGTCCGCGGCTTCCCTTGCCCTGTTTTGCGTCCACCTCTCTTTCTCTCTGCATATTGCTTTCATTAGACATCTCTCTCTCTTTCTCTCTCTCTCTTACACACACATTCCTCCCTCCCTCCCTCCCTCCCTCCCTCCCTCCAAGTGCCTCTTGTCCGGCCCCCCTGATCTCTGTGTCCATTGGCTTCCACCGGGTCTATTTCTCATGTCCAGCCCCCCTCCCTTCCTCCCTCCTCCTCCTCCCTCCTCTCTCTCTAATGACCGTCCATTGGTGTTGTTATTGCGCGTCCCGTCCGTCCCTCCTCCCACTCCCACTCGGGTGCCTCGGCCCTGCCCATGTTTTTGTATGTCGGGTGTCCGTCCATCGCCTGACGTTCAAGTTCGCCGGGAACGTCACGTCCGTGCACTTGAACTTGCACAGCGAGGAGGGTGGGGGGGGAGGGAGGGGGGGAGGGTGAGGGGAGGGGTGGCAAGGGGGGGTGGGGGGAAGGGGGGGGCTTTTGCCATTTTTTCCATCTCTCTCCCCTTCTCTCTCTCCATCCACCTCTCTCTCACTCTCTCTCTCTTTTTTCTCTGCTCTCCTTTCTCAAAAAAGCCATGACGGCGATCCCGCGATCCATCTTCGCCTCCGCGCTATCTTTATATTATTTCTAATTTATTTTAATTTTTTTCTCCTTCCTCTTGTGGATGTCAAAGGCGTTGGATGAAGATATTTTTTTGCCCCACCGGAGTCCTCTCTCTAACCCCGGCTTTCCCCGATGTGATCCGCGCTGAACGCAGCCGCCGACAGCCATCATGTCTCGCCGCAAGCAAGGCAAACCCCAGCACTTAAGCAAACGGGATTTTTCGCGTAAGTAAAAGCTGAAAGAAAGAATGTCAGTTCTGGTTTCCTTTCAGTTCATTCAGCAAAGAGGTGTGTGGGGGGTAAAAAGGGCAGGGAAGCAGGGGGGCTCCCGGACACCGGACGCACCGCTCGGACCCGCGGTCAACTGGACTTTATCAAGCTTGTCGAAATAAGTCCGACCACCTCCGTGCGTAAAAGCCGTTTTAGGAAATTTCAAAAAAAGTTTGGAGTGTGGGTTTACACTCCTTTACGAGCTATGTGTCATACGGCGTGAATGTGCATTCACTCGCCGTGGATCCGATGCCCCCACGGTCGCTCCGGTCAGTGGAAGCGCGCAGGGCTCTCGGTGGCAGAGCGCGTCTTCTCCGCCGAGCTTCGTGGAGAAATCACCCTCCCGGAATATCGCAGCTTGCAGAGCTGTCTTTCTCATCTCATAGTTTTCTATCCTTTTGGATTATTTTCAGAAACAGAAAAAAACTTAGATGGATCTTTTTTTTCTTTTCTTTTCTTTTCTTTCTTTCTTTCTTTCTTTTTTTTAAAAAGAAAAAATATATATTATTAAGGAGAAATCTCGTGTCCGACTGTTTGCAACAGCCTCCGTCTATCAGCATCTAAGATCGACTTCATGTTTTACCCTTTATAAGATTAAATTTGCTCTCAAAAACTGTCAATTAGTTCAGACCAGAAGCTTTCTTCCTAAAACAGTCAGTAGATCGTCTTCAGTTAGAGACAAGACAAACAGCAACAGGACAGCAGGCGATGTGAGCCGCTCGTTTTTTGAACGACTTCCCCACAAAGTCTAACATGATCCAACTAAAAAGATAACTTAAGGCTGAAAAGCTTTAGGTACAGTTAAGGTAATAAGGAAATACCAGCTGATGTTTGGAGCTGCAGTGTGTGAGGAAGCAACAGAATAAAAAAAAATGTTCAACTGATTCAGCAGAATGCAACTTTACGCATGGTTTTTATTCATCATTCCATTATTAATTTTATAATTTCCTTACAAACGTCAAGAAAGTGTCTGTGCGGGTGTTTGGAAACTGCAGGGCAAAAGTGACGTTTACCACCGACCATGTGCCGCACAATGCACCACCTCGCAGCGATTCTCAAAGCGGCCGCAAACAACCAAATAAGAAGATATTGTGCGTCTTTACGCACCGGTGCTTAATTATGTTTCGTTACGTTGACTGGCTGTCGCCTGTGTTTGGTTTGGAGTGAGAGAAAAAGTGAGTTAGTGTGTATGAGTGTGTGTGTGTTCCTTTGGGTGACAGCGCAGTCACCATAACCATGTGTCGTCGCTAGGAGGCAGAGCGCGATCAGAAAATCAAGCTCCAAACTTGAACCTGATGAGTTTCACTGCCACCCTTATCTACACGGGCTACTATTTGACGATCTCTTTAGAATAAAGGGAGGGTGTACAAGACATGGGGAAGAAACTAGGGGGGGGGGGGGCAGTTAGGGAGGGAGCCCCTGTAAAGTCTCCCCCAATCCCCATATAGCCTACTATTCTTCTTCATAACCCAAACCTACTTTTTTTTTCAACGGATCTTTTTGTGAATGCAAGCTGCAGTGAGTATATGCGGCTCTGCAATTAAGACTGCACCTTTACCCCCCACCGCCCACCCCCTAACCTAACACCACAGATACTTTTTATTTTACGTACACACAGACTCACATTTGTTACTACCACAGCTCAGATTTCAGTCTCTCAAACAAACCCTAATCTATGATCACTTCTTTTATTTCTTTTTCTTTTTTTTTTTGCACCTGCATTTTCAGTTCCCATTTTTCTTACAAGTGTATATTTACAGGAAATAATTTCCAGAACATGCTTTTTAACAGCTCAGACTCAGACTTCAAGAACAAGCTGTAAAATGTAACAAGGGCCAGCGATGTTTTCTATGCTTACAGCTGCATGTTTCCTCCAACAGTTGAAATACAGTCGGTCATTTCCTTTTTTTTTTGTTTTTTGTTTTTTGCCAAGATGAAAATATATTTTTTAGACAGTTTCTTTTGGGAGTCGAAAGCCATTTTTTTTTCCATTTATGTTTCCCATAATTTAAATGTTTTATTTCAATTTTTTTTCTAAATCAGTCAGACTTTAAAAACCCTCTTTGGTGACATATTAAAATGTGGTGTGGTAGTTTCTGCTGCTCTTGCTCTAAAATCACACACAAATAACAGATTCCGACATGTTTTCTCCCCCTTTTTTTATTCAGTCTTATTTAGATGTTTAGCCTTATTATTCATGCTCCATTAAATCCAACAAAATCCCTTTTCCGAGCCCAGATATCCACTCCTGAGTTCAACTTCAGAGGTGAGGGGCTTATGGAGCTTTCATTAGTTGTTTTTTTGTTTTTAAATTTCTATTTCTGTAGATTTAATGCCAACCTTCCTCTCGTGTAACTTCCATTGCTTTGAGCTGAAGATTAGTGAAAGAGGAGGTTTTGGGGAGGAGGATGACAGGGGTGGAGGGATGCTGCTGATGGGGCAGGGGCCGCGGCGTTGTGTGGAACTCACCACGTTATCTTAATGTCCCGTTTGTGCGCAGATGTCGCGCAGGATTGCGGCATTGAAATTTTCCTTGAGGGGATGTAGTCCACATTCACACCCACACCAGCCTTTCTCTCTCTCTTCCTCTTTCACACACACTTTCACACATTCCGCCACACACACACACTCAGTCAGTACACATGCATGCACAGGAGCTCTGTCCCACCCCTGTTATCAGACAAAATCTGTACCAATCACCCAGACAGTGAAAATTAAAATCTATTTTTTGATTCTCAGTGGTCTTAAGTTCATTAAAATGTGAAATTGGCGGTTGAGTAAAGAAGGTCATCACGCATTAGGCGGCTAGCACAGAGTCAGACTCTTCACCTTGGACTGGAAGATTTTCTTTTAAAGAGGGACAGTGAATTATGTCCTCCTGTTTCGCTCCCCTAATTCAGCCGACCGCTCTGTTTGCTCTCCTCTCCCTCCGCTCCAGTCTGGGCTCCACAAAAAAAAGATCCGGTCAGAACTTAATCCAGTCTCGAAGGGGTGAGGAATCAGGCTGAACGGCTTGTTTTTGGGGGTGATTTCCTGCCGTTACAAGAGGCTGGTATCTGAGAAGTATAATCAAGGCCGTCGGTTGAGTACTCCCAACCCCCCCTCCCTCTCCCCCTTCTGAGGTGCAAATGTTGGACATGTTTGTGACAGTTTTCCCCCCCTGTGCTGATTACAGGCTCAAAACCTGTACAAACAAGGACAGGCAAGTCAAACTGGTCCACATATTTAGGTTTTTCAATGCTGTGTTTAAGCATCATTTTTTCAAGCTTGCTCTGTCATTGGCTATGAAATTGTTATCTTTGAAGCAATCTGATAGGAGCTTTGCTGCTTTTCAGGATATTATTTCCCACCATTTATTCTTATGATATGTAATCCACATCATCTTGCATTGTAATCATTTTCCCCGCATTACATGCATTTCTATCATTACAAGGCACATTCCCTCATTGTGCACACCACACATCAGGCTTTGATTTAGCTTTGTCTCTGTTAGTCTGATGCTCAATGTGAGAGCAAGAGAAAGGTTTTGTTCCCTGTCATCAATTCCCACAAACAGTTGTATCAATAGGCTGTAATTAGAGGAGAGAAAAGGAAAAATATAAACATGTGGATGTTGCTTTTTTTCGCTGAGAATCAGCATCACCTTCTAATTTCTCCCTCTTTCTTCCCACCCTCCTCTCCAGCAGCAGAGCCCCTCTCCACGGCCGTCGTCTCGTCAGAGGAGCTGTCGGAGCGTTGCTCGGAGAATTCGGAGGAGAGCGGCAGCCTTAACGGGCACCACCCGGTCTCGACTGTGGGCCGGCTGGCCCGGCTGGGTCACGACGGTCACGCCTCTCTGGAGCAGGACCTGCTGACCTGCGGGCAGTGCCAGGCCACCTTTCCTCTGGCGGACATCCTGCTCTTCATCGAGCACAAGAGGAAGCGATGCCACGGGCCGCCCTGCCTTGCTGTGGGCAGGGGGTTGGACAAGCCCCCCTCGCCCTCCCCTGGTCTGGCCCTCACCCCTTCACCCGCTCTGGGCTCCCTGCGCAGCCGGAGGCCGGTGGAAGTGGGCGTCCAAGCCACGCTGGCGGAAGAAGATGACGATCGGTTCTTATCGCCCCGAGGGATTTGCCCCAAACAGGAGCCCCTCCCAGGTAAACAAACTGATATGATCACAGCAAAGCTGCCGGATCCAGAAAATATCTGCAGAAAATGAACCACAGGTTCAATTTTCCCTTTAAGATGTTCAGAAAAGTCACAAGCTGAGGGGTTAATCCCCCCCCCCCACAGCTTGGTCACAGCCCTTGGTGTCCCTTTTAGGTGGACAGACAGACAGACAGACACTTGTGGATGTTCTCTGCAATGTCAGGTCATGTTTTCACATCTCTGACGCATTGTGTCTTTGTTGTGGTCCCAAAAGTCAGCATAGTCTGCAGCATAGCGCTCCACCAAACCTCTGAGCCAAGAAGGAGGGAGGGGGGGGGGCATCACACAAACTACAGACAGAGAGACGTCAGGTGGGAGTGAGGCCCCAGAGGCGCACACACCAACTCTAATAGAGGAAAACGTGTGTTTGAGGGATCCGTTAATAAGAAAAAAAAGACTAAATAGTCGACCTTCTGTTCAGTGCAGTGTGTGTTTTCCCACTTTACCCAGTTTGTCCACTGGGGCCAAGAGATTTGGGTGCCCTTGACTTTGTGGTACCACTGGTCAGTGTGTGTGTGTGTGTGTGTGTGTAGATGGGAAATCGGTGGCTGGATTGTTGTGTGTGACTTTCAGTCCTGGGAGTATGTGTAGTTTTTTTCTGGGATTGAGTGTGTTCTTGCGTAACGTGCATGATTATGTATGTATGTATGTGTGTGTGTGTGTGCATGTGTGCGTCTCCCTCTCATGTGGTCCTAGCAGATGTGTCCTGCTCTCCGTGTGGTTTCCCCCCTCTTATACTGCCATATCTTACTCAACTAAAAGCGTTCCAGCTCTCCGTTCTTTTCCTTCTCTCAGTTTACCTCCACGCAGAAGCTCATAGATAAAAAAAAACCTCCCATTTTTCTCCCTCAAGTCCCTCCCCCCCCCCCCCCCCACTCCTCTTTCCCTCCCTTTCCATCATTTTTCCCAGTGCAAGAATCAAATGCGAAGCAGAGAGTTTTTAGTTTTGCTCATGGAGGGAAAGTCTTTTAACACCACTAATTATTTGTTGCAGCTCTATTTTTTTCCTTCCTTGTGCATTTTAATTAGCAGCAGTTTTTACTGGCGGGCTGGCTGTACCAAATTAACCATCATAGAGAGAAACAGGGAACACACGAGCAGAAACACACACACTTCATCACTTTGCACCTTGAACACAGTTCAGGAATCCTAAACGCCGCCGCTTGTGTTTCTCCATGTGTGTGAAGAAAGGAGCAGAATCTGCTGCGTAAGGCGTCGAGATTCAGACGTACGCTCACAGGAGGAGGGTTTGTGGAAGATGTGAAGACGTGTTCCACCTCTGACCTTTCTATGTGCAGCAGCACCAGAAATACGAGAGTTTGTGCGCTTCTTTTTTTAGCCGGTGTCTCCGTAGTGTCTGTATGTTTTAACACACACACACACACACACCCACACACACACACACACACACACACACACACACACACACACACACACACACACAC
>JAOXYM010000017.1:2767051-2781384 GCA_028567055.1 Leptatherina wallacei | reverse complement strand
CCTCCCCCCCCCCCCCCCCCCCCAAGGACAGCTCAGTGACTTGCTCAAGGGTACGCATGTTGTTAGTTCCCTCTTATGAAATCTAGCTTTTGCTGGATTTTTTCCTGCTGATGCGATGGAGCATTTCTCTCTCTCTGTCGTCTGCAGGAGTCAATATGTTTTTTAAACATCTATTTAATTTGATGCACGCTTTGGAAATGGAAGCTCATAGAAAAAATACATCAGGCTCATTTTCATGATGAAGTGAATAAACTGCTGCATGTCGACTAAATGCAGGAGAGAAATGAGACGATGTCGGGCGTTTGTTTCGTCGGATATTTCATCATCAATCCTTCATGCTACTGAGTTTTGCCCATGTTTAATCCCTGGGGGCAGAAGCAGCTGACCGGTTGTACGAGTTACAGCTTCACTACATTTCCATCAGACTATATGAGCGTAAACTCTTTGTTAGAAAAGGAATAAAGCACCTCAAGGTCTTTTATCACTTAAAGTCCAATCAGTCCTCATAAGGGCTGAAAAAGATTACAGACATAATCATCTACTATAAAAAAAAAAACGTTCTGTTACTCAAACTTTAGACCCCAAAGTTCACAAAACAAGAGCTAAAGTGTATATTATAAATGATTTTTGTGTTCATGGAATCACTGCTAGCATGGTCCTATCCTCTGTCAGATAGGGAAATATAACAGTAGAGGACAGAAATGTAACATTTCTTCCCTTTTTTAAAATTGTTTTAATGTTTCTGACACTGGCAATACATCCTCTTAGGTTCCTAGATGACCCTAGCATAACGTGCAATAACATGCATATGAACCTGATTATTGTGGGTCTTATTTAGCTATTTTTCTGAAAATATAACCAGGGCGTAAAAGGTTATTTTCCATTTCCAGACGAGAAACATCTGTCTCTAATTCACTTCTGAAAAACTGGAATTGAAGAGGATATTACTATAAAAGTAATAGTAATAGTAGTGCTGTTTTGTCATTATAAAGTAGAGAATATGTCCAACTGTGATGTCTGTCAACTTATTGGTTGGAACACAAACGTATTCAAACTCCGTCTTTGTTTTGGTCTCAGATAAACACTTTTCATATAAACAGCTGCCAAAGTACTGAAAGCTGCCTTTTAGGAGTTCTTGCTACAGTAGGTGCTATAAAACACACACACACACACACACACACCAACACACACACACCAACACAGGCTAACAAAGTGAAAACAATACCAGCTACACTATCACGCCTGGTAAACATACAAAAGAAAAAAGCCATTAAGTATACAGTTACTGTTTAGGAGGTCACACGTGTACTCTGACACGTACGAGGAGACGAGAAAGCATCAGTGCAGTTTTTAGATAAATAAGGTCACAATCCGCTTTAATAAATGACTTTATATCATATAATCCTTCACAGGAATGTTTCCATAGCACCTTAAAGGAAAGTCTTGTTCAATTATTGTTTTTTTTAAATGCAGTTTTTTAAAAACAGTTAAAGTCTAAAAAAACGATGTAAAAAATCCCCAAGCAGCAACCTAGAATGATGCTTTAAAGCTTTTAGGCCCTTGTTGCAAATAATGATGGATCCTCGTCTGGAGAAACATGGTTGCTAGTTTGACATCTGAACTCAACCAACAGCATTGAAGTTGTGCAGAAAGTTCAGGGGAGGCCATGGCCTGCTCCCGTTGGAGTATAGTGACCTAACCTTGTGTGTCTTTACACCTTTTTGTGTCACTTTTCTATAGCTGTATCACAGTTCTTAATGCTTCCTTTAACATGTTAGTGTTTGTATTTAGCACAATAGCTCTGCACAGATGTCCCATGGTTATGTCACGCAATATCATAGGTCAGTGGGTGTATGTGTGTGTGTATGTGTGTTGAGTACCATATGACAGATCAGTTGGTATGCAGGCTCTGCTGGCCTTCACATTACATGCAACATGAACTGTGACCTGGACACTATGAGCTGCAAACTGTCCTACAGTCTCACTGAAAGTCCAATTTTATCACAGTACATGACTCAAAGTACTTATTTTGCTATCAAGGCAGCATCTGATTTACACCAGTCACCTTTATAAATGATTTTACCATAACTTGAACGTGCGCTTCTTTCCAGGGAGGCGGTTTAGATACTGATGCTGTTTCTCTGTTACATGGTCGTTGAACAAAACTCAAGCATTTAGTTTTCCACTCTAGTTAATACCACTTTGACATATTTAATCTTTTTATAAATCTTTGGGCTGCACCCACACTGAGAAAACTGTTTCTTCTGGACTGACCATAGCGTGGATCTGCCAGCTATCACTGTTGTTGACGAAAGAAGAAATGGTTTGGTAAGCTAGCTGAACACTAGCTGTCACATCCAAAGCTTTGGTTAGACTGAGAAACAGCACCTGCACCGGTTTTAGCATTCACATCCAGATTCTTGTTTTCCAAGTTGAAACGGGTCATTCGCCGTTTTTACATGTTGTGCAAAATTTTATCAATCAGGTTACAAATTGGATCAAAACTCTACTGTTTACAAGCAACCCTGGAAAGGTTATTTTCAGTGTGACGCATGTTTATGATGCATCCCATACATTTCCGGAAACAGCAGAAGAAGAAGAAACAATGACTTCTGATGAAAACAAACACAGCTTCGTGTGTGTATTTATATGATTTCAGTTTCCGCCCCGGAATATTTTGAAGTTCTTTTAAAATCTTGAGCAGTGTATTTGCATCACATACCAATAAGCTCTGTTTTGGTCCTGCCGTGTCCTTCAACTATTCTTTCCTTTTGTCTTGTTTTTAAAAAAATAAACTTTAAGTATGAAATGTGATCGGGTCATAATGCTCTGATTGGGATCTTTAAATGAAATACTTTTATTCCGATCAGGCTTTTAATCTGGATACGTAAACGTGGCTGACGTGTCATACCGTTACATCTCCACTGCCAACGATGCAGCCATTATCTGCTGCAAGCAAATCCTTCCTCATTAAACCTCGATCTTCCAGCACAGCCTAAACCGCTGCTCCGACAAAGCGTGTGACGTGTCGTATTCCAGAGGTCTCTTATGTGTGAGCAATGTGGCTAAGATCAGTGACCATTGCTGCAAATCCTGTATGGGGCAGACCTTAATTTAAACACACACACATACATTCCCCAAGGCTTATAAGTGGTGTTACTTACTGGTCCAACCTTTGGCTATATCTCTGCTCAGCCCTCCTCCTGCAGGCTGTTTGTGGCAGCATTTGTTGCATTAAAAATGAGAGTTGCTTGGCTCGGAGCTACCATATCAGCTACCTTCTTTTCTCCCGCGCTCTAATCTTATGTAAACACAGAAATCAGCTCCCAGCTCACTCTGGCAGATGCAGGCCAGCAGTGATGTCCCACTGTGATATATCCGTCTAAAGCCTGGATTAAAAGTTTGGAGGCAGGGGGCATTTAAAGGAGGGGAGTTTATGTAGGAGTTGAGGGGGCAGCTGTCATCTCTTCTGTGTATTTATACCTGAACTAAGGCCAGAAGTTGGTTAGAATCCGGGTGGTTTATGAGTTTTAACAGACTTTATGAGGAAAAATACTATAATTGTTCAGGGTAAACAAATCCTTGCAAAAGAAGAAGTATGAATCTATTTTTTTCTTCAAGCCAGGAATACAAAAAAGTGAAAAGTGAGGAAGAAGAGCAGCATCCCAAAAGTATGACAAAGATGAAGTGGAATAAAGAGATGAAGAGGAAAAGATATCCACACCACACTGAAAGAAACATGTTGTGTTGTGACCCATGTCTGGCTCCGCGTACGCACAAAAGCATCTGTCTTCAAAGATATATTTTATGTATGTGCGTGCGCACGTGCGTGTCTATACGTGTCCACGGCTGTCTGTGTGTATCTGCCTCTGTGAATGATCTATGGTTTGTGTTTACCATGCCATATTTCGGCCTGGCCTGCCGTCACCGGCGTATGAATGATAAATTGCGGATGTCCATCGGATTCACCCGAGCACCTGTGGTCCCTCGCTCCCCGGGCCATGTGGCAGGAGAGCAGAAATAATAAATAAATAAGCAAAGAGAGAGATAAACATAAAGGTCTTACAGGGTAGCGTTGGATTTTTTTCAAGATATATAAAAAAAAGTTTCATTTTTTTTAATCCCATCTTTGTCTCCTTTTTATTTGTAGATATTTTTGTTATCTGAGTTAAAAATCTTTGTGCTTTAATGCAACAAAACAAAACAAACCTTGTTGTAAGGATTTTGTTTATAATGAGCTAAAACAGATGAAGAAAAAAACCAGCATATCTTCATGTTTGAGAAGCTGAAACCAGTTTTAGTTTTGGGTTATTTAGCAAAATAATGAACATTATTAAGAGAACTTTTTCATTTCCCAGTTAAATCATCACTCAACACTAAGTGTACAGCAACCTTTATGCCTTTATTGCCTTTGTGCTGCCTCTATCTCTACACCTTCTGTTGTCTGTTAATCTGCTACCTTATCACGCTCTTGAACACTCAGTCATCAGTTTATCATCTAACTTGTTTTATCAGTTGCTTCTGAAGTGCTTTACCTGCAGATGGAGGAGATTCCAGCTTCGTGCTGGATTGTATGAGCAGTAAATACGATCATTACCTTTACAAATGATGATTTTAAAATTCAAGTTGCTTCTTATTGTGTTGGAATATGTAAAAAATTAAACTAGACTTCACATGGTGTAAAGAAACAGTGTTTAAGGCGAAAGCTCCGTGTTGTGAAGGGAAGATGAAGCAGAAGCTGACGCACATCAGTCGGATCTGAAGGAAGTCAAGTCTTCTGGTTCTGTATTTAGAAGCTAATGTGGAGGAGAAAGGAGTGTAGGAGTGGAGAGTGTGTGAAGCCGATCAGGATTTGAGTGTTTTCTGGGTCACTTTGTAATTAATTTTGGAAGAAATTTGCTTGGTCACCCTCATGCGAGGCCTCTGACACAACTCAGAGTTTTTCTTATGTTCTCCTGCTCCCGCCGCCATACGTCTCTACTTGCACGTTTTTATGTGGAAGTGTTCTTTTTTTCTTTCTTTCTGCTTTTTGTTGTTGTTGTTGTTGTTGTGTACTGTGATCTGGTGTCTGATTTGTTTTGCAGAAACAACTTGTCAGCGTGACTTCGGTATGTGTGTTTGCTCGCCAGACGTTGTGCATGGCTGCGTTCTGCCGGCCACTCAGGCCTTCAGAGCTTTTTCTTCCCTCACCTCTCTGCCTCCTCCTTGCTTTCCGTTGCCCGTCTCCCTGGATGTCTGCGGCCCCCTCTCCCTGCCTCTGTCTGCTGTGTTGGTGTTTTCTGGGCCTGCTTGTCTCAGTAACAGTAAATACCCTTGCTGCCTGACACAGATCCACCTTTCTAGTTGACCGAGCACACAGAGAAGGGCAGCCGTGTGTGCGCGAGCGAGGGAAAAAAAGTATATTCTCCAGTGACCCTCCGCCCCCTGGTTTAAAGGGACTGAGTGAACACACACATGCTCACACACACTCTCCCTCAAGCATTCCCCCTTTCAGAGATAAAACACAGGTTTAATCTTTGACACTGTGTCCAAACTGGCCTCTTTGCAGGTGAGGAAAGCCTCCTGGGGAGTATGTGTGTGCGTTCATATGTGTGTGTGTGTGTGAAGCTGTTAGTTTCGCCGTGACCTAAATGTGGAGGACAATAGCCTGGAGGCTGTGTTGTGTGTATAAACCGTACAGTATGTCTTCTTCGCTGCCTCTGTGTGTTTGTGTTCCACTTTTCTAGGTTTCCTCTTTACCTGCTTCACACTTTTCTCCAGCCTGAATCGCGCAGCTGTTTGTGGACTAAATAATACAAAATGGTGTCAGACAGTCGTTTAATCCCGCTGTGCTCAGATCAGTCTGCAGAAGCAGCAGAATTCAATTTTATAAACTAACCAGAAGAGAAACTTTTTTTTAACCTCTTTTAAAGGATTAGAAATACACTCAGTTCCTTAATTTGGTTCAATTCAGTTCAGCTTTATTTGTACAGCACTAATTCACGACAGTCATCTTAAGTCCCTTCTAGATATATGCACACACTTGTGCATATATGCAGGAGGCTGAATGGTAGGACTGTAATGCTTCTTTTTATTTACTCTAGATACTAGTTCAGATCATAAATTTTCATTCTTACTTTCTGTTGCACCTTGAACATGTTGCTGCTTTGACAACTCCGTTTCACTCAAGGGATTATTAAAATGTTCAGATTCTGGTTCTGATGGAATTTGTCCGGAGATATAATAACTGTGTTCATACAAGCTGATTCATAAAAAATAATTAACTGGTTCTGGTGGAGAGGAAAAACTCCACCAGAACCAGGACCGGAAAGAAGGCTCAATAAGAACCATAACTCTAAGGAAGGGAAAAAAGAGAAACAAGGTTAATATTTATAAATGGAGAGTAAAGAGAGAAAATGACAGGGAAGTGCTCAGTGCATCACAGGATGCCCCCCAGCAGCGTCGGCCTATAGCAGCAGAACTAAAGGGTCACCAAGCCAGACCTGACTATAAACCTAACCAAAACGGAAAGTTTTATCTTAAAGTTACTTTTAGAACCTCTAGGAACCACCAGTAAACCTGCAGTCTGAGAGTGAAGTGCTCTGTTGGGAAAATATGAAACACTGTGCAGTAAATGAACCATTTTCTAGACCTGTTTCTCGCCCTTTTGCCCACTATGTTCTACAAACTATTGTAATGAAGCTCTTTGCAACATCTTGTCCTGAAGCTGGAGCCAGCAGCTGTGGAGCTGATAGAACTTTTAAATGTTTACATTTGCAGCTCATTATGGTGGTTTTACCCGTTCAGGATGTTTGGTGAGCACATACAGTCTTCACATGCCTCAACCATGAAGTGTCAAGTCTCTTTGTCAGGCTTTGATCCAGGATTTTAATACTTATTAGCAAAATATATACAGAAATTGACATTCATTCTGACTTATCTAATTGCTTTTCATGGGTAATAATTCATTATTAGTGTAGAAGATTATCATATCATTAAAGCTGCAGTCAGTGCTGGTGTAGGTGGATACAGTACCATGAAAATAAATTAATAAATTACTGGTGTGCACACATTTAATCAACCATGTTCTCGACCAAAAACACTAAATTTGTGCTTTCTACAAATCCTGCAGATGTTTATTTTGTCAACACTCTGTGAATATCAAAATGCAAAATCAGCTGCATAGCCAACAGTGGGAGTGTGAGTAAGTGAATGAGTGGACATTATGTGCACAGCCATGGTCAGAAATGATCATTTTGCCTTTCAAAAATCATGCTCTCATGCACCAGAATACTTTAAAAATGAAATTTAATGTTTTCCACACCGAACATGTCTGAAGTGTCCTGTGTGCAGCTTTAGTGCACTAACCTAAGGTGTGTCTTGAGTGCAACTTCAGATAAGCTGTAAATAAAGTTTCGGTCTCTCAGACTCACTGACACAGTCTGATCCTGAACTCTCTGTGTGACCATTTCTCTCTCAGCAGAAATATGAAATGAATGAAACATCATTAATATTAATATTAATATTAAGATCAGTTGACTGCTGAGTGTCTGAGGTTCTGTTTCTGTATTATGATTGGAAGCTAAACGGCTCAGGGTTTGACAACACTGGGAACACTGGTCTGGAGATTATTTTGTGTTTTAGGGAAGTAAAATCAACCTCAGATGCTCACTAGATATATGATCATCTTCTGGAAATGCTAAAAGCTGATGCTGACTCATTCTGAGCTGGGAAGTCAGTCCTGCCAACTCTCTGCTACAATAGATGCATAGAAGTTGTATTTTGCACCTCTGGCTTCTGTAAAATCCCAGAATTCCTGGTTCTGTTGCAGCTCTGTGATGATGGTGATGCTTCAAATGGAGATATTGACCTTTTAGGAATATTTACCATGTAATGCAATTATACTGCTAATGGATTTGGCCCACTGATCTTTTTATGCACTGTGTCAGCGGGCCAGTAAAACACTGCTGGCTTTATTACAACACTGAAACACATACACACACACCGTGCAGACCAGTCGGGCCCTGCGCTCATTTGCGTGTGTATGTTCAACATCTATAATCCTCCCTCCCTTGTGCAATCACACACGGGCTCGATCGCACATGCATGCACGCAGCCACAGACACACACGTGCACACCAGACCCCTTGCGAGTGTGTGTCTGCCAAGTCAGAAGGCAGGCTGCCAGCAAAAAAGGGGGCTGTGATTGGGGTGAAGGCTCATCTGCTGGGGTTAGCTAGCTACAGCCACACACACACTGATGCATGCACACACACACATATGCATGCACACACGCTGACCCAGCGCCCATTTAGATTAACAGGGTTTATTAGCTCAACACGGCCCCCAACCCCTGGTCGTCGGTTTCAGGCCCGTGTTTCAGGAGCGTTAGCTGATTGTGTGGAATGCTAATGTTTTAGCTGCTGCTCTCTGCCTCTGCTAATGAGATAACGGTATAAAATCTGGCTGTAGAAGTCCACGATTAAACTTTTAGTTAGATCACAGGTGAGTTCATAAGAAGCAAGAAGCTTTAAAGAGTATTGATGACAGCTGGGTGTGATTTTAACTCCAGCCTTTATACGGTTATTATGTGAATTATGTTCATTCATTCAAACACAAACACTCACATGGACAACTCAAAGATAGGCTACTTTGACATGTGAACAGGTCAGGGATGGTGGATAAACACAAGACATGCTGACTACAGGCTCATGGTCTGACGCAGCTGTTGAGATGTAGACGACACAACTGGAAAATGGTCAAAATTCTGCTTGAGAAATTATTATTTTGTTCCCATTTTTAGCACATTTAGTACAGCTCAGCTGGTCGAAACAATACAGAAAACCTGATGATGTTCTCAGTTACTTTAACGCTCAGAGGGTTAAGGTTCCAATCAATGAGCTTATTTATTTTTAATCAAAAACAAGCTTAACGTTCATAAAATCTTATTATCCCTCAACTTCAAAATGGAATAAAGAAATTGTGTTGATGTGTGTGAATGAAGTTGTTATTAGTATACTTTTTTTTTCTTTTTTCTTTTTAACCCTTTGAGCCCCGTGCCTATTTTTTAGGCCTCTACTTGAAAATGTCATCCCCATAATAAAATTAGTATATCTCTGCAACCACAAGGTCTAATTGACGATGTTTGGAGTCAATGAGAAGGGAGCGCTTGTCAGATTTTTTAAGATATGCAAATACCAGTATATATATGTGACTGGTGAAGAATAAATGAAGATGGCACATAACATAAATGTAAAAGGTTTTAGGATGAATATGAATGGATTGATGCAGCTGTAGTTATAAAACCTTTTTAGATCATCTGCAAAGATCAACTCTGATAAAGTGAAGCAGAGGAAAAGTACAGGTTTGAGTGCAGACAGTTCAGGAGACGTCCATTTTGACACAGTGTGGCATTTTCTCAGGTTTTTAAAAGGTTAAGATGGGCTCAAAATCTTAGTTCTTGAGAGAAAATTAGGGATGAAGATGAAATCAAAGCTGCTGGTGAGCTGTATTATGAGGAAAAGGTTTTTTTTAGATTATGTGGACTATTATTGAAATGATGTATGTTGCTGTAAATTGATGGTGTAAGTTAGATAATAAGGCTTAAAAAAGGAGGTACGATCTTGTGTTTCCAGTCATTATTGCAGCAGAGCTGACGAAGCCTCTGACTGAACACACTATTGTTAATAACTACATTAAACAATACATAACAATGTATTTATATAATACATTGTCTAAAAGGCTGATTTAAAGGAAACTACATGAGCTTCAAGATGCATTCTATTGGATACTCTGATTTCCCATTTCCTCCTGAACACATCAGCTTGATCTAACGAAGTGAGGACCAGTGATAGGGCTAACACCTGCTTCACCAAACCATCACACACACTGGTCAGTTCCTCTTTCACACTTCTCTCCCATCCATGCTGCACATCTGGCTGCAGGCCTGATAAAACAGGTAGTGAGAAACATGAATGGCTGCTGAGGCGAAACCTGTCTGTCTGTGAAGAGATTGATTTGCGTGTGATTTGTGTGGAAATGAGTGTATTTGCGTTTGTCTGCATATGTGTGTGTCTCTCCTGAGTTTGTGAGTCACGGTGGTTTGTGCTTTGCTTTCTGGTTGTCTCGACTAAATATACCAGTGGACCATGAGAAAGATTCTTCTTGTCTCTTTCTTCTTTTTTTTTTCTATGGTGGCCACCAGCCCTCTGACACATATTGCCACTTAGTCACTGCCTTTCACTCCTGATATTACACCATCTCTGTGGGGAAAAGATTCAAATAGGAGCCATTTTAAGGCCAGAAACCACATTTAGAAAGCTGTGATGGCTGTCAGGGTTTCCTTTTTTTCTTTTTTCTTCTTTTTAAAGATATGCCTGGTGTCTTGTTGAGACCTTCAGGCACTTTTAATGGAGAGAAGAGAGGAAGAGGGAGGTGGAAGGGAGTGTTATGGCCAAGATCGTATCAGCCATGCAGGCAGAAAACAACAGTTTTGGGAGGGACGACAGAGAAAAAGAGAGTGATATACAAACACACACTGAGACAAAGAGGGAGGGCAGATGGTAAAAAGAGACAGAGCGATGTGTGAAAAGCAACAGTTAGCCTGTGTCTTTGCACCGTGCCAGTCTGGCCTAAATATGGCATGCTTTTGACACTTATCCCCCTCCCATACGCACTCCTTCCCTCACACACTCTGTACAAAATAGAAAAAAAGAAAATGAGTAGAAGTACATCTTCAGCTACTTTCACACTGTTTCTCATGTACGTGGTGCAAGGACTGGCTTTAAACTAGGCTGTTGATTCATTTTCTATATAACAGAAACAGAAACACTAACTGTGTCTCCCTGACACGACTCACCGTGTGACATTTAAGAAAATGACCAGCCACAGTGTTAGTACTTGGCTTGATAAATGCCACACTAATAACCAAAACAGAACACTGCATATAGCCTCACAAGTTATTCTGAAACGTGTGCATTTACACACTCCAGCTGTTGTTTGCAGCCTTATCATTTTTCTTTTTTAACCAATGAAAAGACTGATTACAACGCAGGCCTGCAGGGAATCAGGGGCCCCCGTTGAAAGAGTTAATATCATTTCAGAACAGTCCAGTAATGTCACCCGTATGGAAAAAAAAAAAGATTTTGCATTATTCCTTGCAAAATGAAGCAACGTGGAGCTCAGGCTGCAGCAAACTAAACGGAATAGTTAAATTTGTGACGTGAGATCCCGATCGTCCCGCTTGCTCTAAATCTGCGTGATGCACGGCGCTTTTCCCGCATCAGAGACAACCATCCCGGTTTGTTAATCAGCTTTGTTTTGAGAATGGGACACTTCTGACACGTTTAAAGTAATGGCATATTTATTTTTAAGAACTGCAGCTACAGAGCACTTCAGGCCGGTTTATGCAGGCATATAAAATTTGTCATGTGTTGTTTGTATAAATTCTGGCATGCGGTTTATACAGTCAGCGCTTTCTCTTTAAAGAGAAACTTGTTTTGTTTCAGTCCCTTTTACAGCCTTTTGATCCTGGATTTAGAGAACATTGTGGTGGTGTTGTTATAAAGTGGGCACGTTTATGTAAAATTAGTGTGTTAGACTGCATTTTTCACCCAGTGTGAAAGCTTTATCTTAGACTTGATTGATAGATATGAAATATAAATATTTTACAGGTATGGAACTTGCTGAATGACCCTGATGCATGTTGAATTTTACCACCAGACTGAGTCTGTTATGATATAATGATGTGGTTCTCCTTTGGGCTGCTGTTGTGCAACGTAATTAATTTTTCTTTCTTTCTTTGCTCAGTAAAACCTGCAGACTACGTGGTTACTTTGTCTCACTGCAACCCTTCAGATAAGCGTCCAGGATGTGTTCCTTCAACCCGTATGACCCTGACAGATAGCACCAAACTTAATCCCACCCGCACTCGCACACATACACGCCTCCATCCCCTCTGGCTCTTCCTCCTCCTATAGGCAGACATATAGCGAGGTGAGAAGGGGGCGGTTGGGACACATTTTTTGGCAGCAGTTGGCAGGCAACATACAATATATACACTCACACTCGCACACATATGCAGAGCTATGTTTCAACTTGATTTACAAGGCTCAGCTGCAGGGAATGGGGGAGGTTTGGGAGGCAGACAGAGACGCAGAGAGATGGGGGAGTATAACTTACAGGTAGCAGGTCTGGGGAAAGAAAAGAAATAAAGCGATTGTATGAAGGGTTTTAAACAGAAGTGCTGCAGGATTTTACAGGTCAGAGAGCAGCTGCCCTGCTGTAAAAAATTGTGGTTAGAAAATGTTTATTTGAATGCCTGACGCACTGTTGTGTGGCGTGCACATACAAAACAGTCATGTTGGTTACCTAAAAACAAATGAACCTCAAAAAATGGTTGATATTCACAAAGTTTTTTTGAGCCCCTTTAGTCCACACTCAGACTGTGTGGAGATTTTGAGTTTCAGCTTTAAACCTTTGAGTCCTGTATCCATCTTTTAGGCCTCTGCTCAAAAATTGCACACCCACAATGAAACGAGTATATCTCTGTAACCACAAGGTCGATGTGAATACTTTTGGAGTCGTAGTAAAGGGAACACTTGTGGGACTTCTTCAGGTGTGTTACTGGAGAATAATAAATGAAGATGGCACATAGCACAAGTGAAGAAAAGTCAGGGTTTCCTGAAAACACATTTTCAGAGTGAACATGGATATCTCTTTGGAATAATGAAGCTGTGGCGCTAAACATTTATCAGATCACAGTACGATATGTGAATATCACCTATGCAGAGGAAAACTCTGGAAAGGTGAAGCAAAACAAAATTAGGGACGTTTTAGTAGAGATGGTTCAGGTGAAGTCTCCCAAATAACCATTGTAGCATAGTTGGACATAGGGCTGGGCGATATGGCCACAAATCAATATCACAATATATTGATCAGTTCATCTCGATAATGATAAATGGATGATAACAGCACTTTGGTGCACAGTTTCCATTCGCCAATCAGACAGATGTCCACCGTGTGACTCTCTGTTCTGTACAGGCTGGGAATCAAGAGTTTGTGTAAAATATTTCATATGAATTAATTAAGACTGGGACCAGTGATCACTGACGGGGTAGCCCGCTTGTATTTTCATTTTTAAAAAACATGGAATTTACCAACATGGGCAAAATGATATCAGTTATCGTTGTAAATCTCGGTATCGATACATTTTCGATATATCTCCCAGCCCTAGTTTGACACCATCTATATTCAACATCCACCAGCTGGGGGACCTCGAGTTGTAAAAGGTTAAATATGAAACAGAAACAGCTGCAACTCATCATATTATTATTATAAACTCCATAAATGAGCCAACACCTGAACTTTTTCTGTTACAAACAGTGGAAATGACTGCAGGGCAACTCGTACTAGATTTTTAAACAAGCTAAATACATTATAAAGAAATAAGTCATTAATCTTTTTTTTTAAAAAGAACAAAGTCACTGGTATTAGAAATCTCTCAAAACTTAAAAATACTATTTGATTCCTTTCATGAAACTACACCCATCCTTTCAGAGCTCATGTGAGGCCTTTCATGTGAGCTAATAATAATCCCTTTCATAATCTTCCGCCCTGTAGTCAACAAAAGAAGAAAAACTGCTTTACTGATGTTGTATGATGTCTGTGTAATTAAGAAAGGGCATATGAAGTAATCAATGCGGATTTGGCCATTCGGTTGTTTATATGCTTGTAAATCTCATGCGATGATTATTATGCATTAACATTTGAATTTAAACTATTTTATATCTTTCTACTCTTCGTAAGTTTTACTTATTTGGGTTAATCTTGTAAAGAAACATAAAAAATAAACAACACCTTCACGGCAGTCTCAGAAAATAAACTAAAACTAACAAAGAGAAGGTGGAACGACGAAATGTTTGAGATTTAAAAAAAAAAAAAAGAACCAATTGACACCTTGATATGTAGTTAGATGCTTTAATATGAGTGTTTTACTTGCTCCACCGTGTGTTTTAGGGGATAAACGATGTGCAGCGTGTTGAAAACCAGGTTAATCTCACCTTGACTCGGGCCATCTCATGTTGTTATTGGTGTCTCTAAAATGATTAGATTTCTCTATATGTGTGGCCACTCCCAGATTCTGCAGGATTTTCAAACAGCTGACTGACCTTCTCATCAGAAAGTGTTTTTCTAAAGCTTGCCTAACAGCTGTTATGAAAATGATGGCCTTGTGGGTTATTAAAAGCTAATGAGGAGGAGAAAGATATCTCTAGCTAAATGTGAGGTGTGTGTGTGTGTGTGTGTGTGTGTGTGTGTGTGTGTGTGTGTGTGTGTGTGTGTGTGTGTGTGTGTGTG
>JAOXYM010000017.1:2742865-2764523 GCA_028567055.1 Leptatherina wallacei | reverse complement strand
TATTGTAAAGTAACATTTATGCTTTTACTAATTTATTGAGTGTTCCATTAGATGAAATGCATTATTATAGATGTTAAATATGGTTGAGGCTGCTTACAGGCACATTGTTTCCCTATGGCAACAAGAGTGTGTGTGGGTGGGGCAGAGAGGGCGCTGAGTTAGATCAGTTTAACTTATCAGACGACCCCACTCTTGCTAAAAACAATGTGTGAGTGTGGAAGGTTTCTGCTAATCATCCTTTCAGATTCAGCTGGTAAAATAAACCAAATAAATAAAAGTGAATATAAACAAACTGATCAAACTTCTCTGCCATGCATGGATGGTTGAAGGGTTTCCTTTTCTCTCCTGGAGCAGTTCTAGTGGCCTTCCACATTACAAAGAATTTAAAGCAGCAGGTAAAGCGCTTCTCGCTTCCTATTAACCGAGCCATATATTCACCCTGTCTCTCAGTCTTTTCCCCCCTCTCTTCCTCCAGTTCTCTCTTTCATCAGCTTGTAGTTTTTTCCCCAGCCTGTAAAAAGCATCTGGGGGGGATCGATAGGGCTCTCAGGGTGTAGTGACTGCAGCTCTAATGAATCAAGCCTCCAGTGTTTGTTAAGTAGACAAGGTTGTGAAGGGGCGCTGAAGGGGCGTTTGTCTTTGTGCTTTATCTCATTGCACTACTTTTGCTGTTTGTTTCTGGAAGACACAGAACAGTGGCCAAATCTCAGCACTTTGAAGGAAAAAAAATCTATAATAAACTTCCCACATATTAGATTTAACCTCTCCTGCCTTGTTATTTGTGGAAACAACTGGAAACATCATTGAAGGGTGTCCAACATGCTAATGATTCAACCCCAAGAATGCTCTGAGTGTAAACTATGTCATGTTGCTAAACTAATGATACGATCTTTTCTCCTTTTTGTACTTTTCCTCAGTTACAGGCAGTTTATCTCACTCACATCTGAAAATAAACGCTTGATATGATTATTTATTACGTCTGCCAAAAGTTGCTTCTGTGCCGTAGTCCGTGCTGCAGTCCTCTGCTGAACTGTGTGCTAAAATCAAATGCTTTTTAAAAAAAGCCTCCCAAATACACCCGAGACCGACTTGAAGTTAAAGCTTGTGCTTACCAGAAAAGGAAAAAGAGAGAGAGGAGAAAAAAAGGGAAAAAAAATTCTTGAATTCTTGTGTTCTTGTTGCAGCGTATACCGTATCTCTCCAAGGTCTGACAGGGAGACTGTGGGAGGCTGTTTGTGTTAAAAGCAGGATGGCTTGTATTTCCTCTCCTTCGTCCTTCTCCTCCTCCTTCCCTTCCTCCTCCCCCCTTTCTCTCCCTCAACACAACTAGAAAAAGAAAAAATCCTTATGGCTAATAGTCATAAATTTGTATTAAAAATGTCCTCTATCGATTGGCCTTGTTAGATGAATGCAATTAAAAAGAGGACGTTGAGTGCTGCCCACCTGGGAGGGCAAAGATGAAAGGACTATAGAAAGGATGTTGAGAAGGAGGGGAGAGAAAGACCGGGTTTTTTTGGCTTCTTCGGTCGAGTCGCGGCTTGTCCGCATGTTGCCGTAAACGTGCATGTGTGTGTGTGGGCGTAGGTTTAGAGGATGCTTGCCTTTAAGTGATTCAGCCTCTTTTCACCCCTCAGATTACAGTAATACCACCGCCCCCCAATTCTCCTCTGCCCCCCCCCCCCCTTTTTTTTTGCTGACAAATTGTCGTGAAGAAAAGACATAGTGAAAGAGATGGAAGTAGAATGAAAAAAAAAAGATGAGAAGGAAGAGTCAGAGCGGGGGCAGCCACCTGTATGCATTGTTGATGAACAGACGGAGGGATGAAACCGGCCGGGCGGGGCAGGGATTAGCTGAAGAGAGGAAGCAAAGCCCTGTGTTTATGTTGTGCATGAGCGTCAGTGTGTATGAGTGTGTGTGGGCCTCTGGCCAGCTGAGGTGTTTGCTTGGCTCAGAGTGATCTCCCACTGTGGACACTGCAAGACTCACACACTCGCACACAAACACTGATGACTGAATTGTCCTGGTTGGCAGCTGTTGCAGGTCCCTGCAGATCACTCAATACCAGGCTAGCTTTATGTGGATATGGGTGTGTGTGTGTGTGTGTGTGTGTGTGTCTTTAGTGACCGACAACCTCTTGCTTGTGGCACTAAAGAGATTCAGCTTCCTGTCAGCGTGTGCTCTTGGCTCATCAGGGATTTTAGATATGAATATGTTCCTGTGTGTACACGTGTATAAATGTGTGTGTGTTTACATAGAAAATAATGTTTTCAATTATAAAAACAAATGCAAAATATTTAAAACAACTGATTGGTTCATTTAGTTTACTCACCGTAGAGCAGCTCATTGAGAATATAGTTTTTTCTATAAATATGCATCTGTTGTAATAATTCTTATAAATCCACAATTTCAATGAATCATTACAGTTTCATGTTGTTGAAACTTCTGAAAATCATTCGAAGCCTATTTGTGACTGAAATGTCATATTTAGATTAATTTAAAGTTAAGTTGTCCCCAAGACAACCGCTAATGTGTAGTTTGCAAACGAGTCCATTCTATGTAGTGAAATAGAAGAGTCGATTCTCATCAGGGAGCTGAATCTTCAGCTTTATTTTGGCTTCAGCTTTTCTCACCAATCACAGGTGAGAAAAGACTAGGATCATATCACTGTGTGAAAGAAGGTAGGGGAGCAGACACTCAGAGGACAGGGAGTAGTGGTGCAGACCAGGTACACAAAGAATGATGGGAGCTGGATTTAGATACTAGTGTGTTGAGAAAAAGTGAAGAAATTTCCGAATGCAACGTGATATAATGTTAAAAGAAAAAAACTAATTACTAAACCACAACATTACAATTTCCCTCTTTTTTTTATTTATTCTGTTTATCTTTTTTTCTTTTAGAAATAAGGCTTTCATCAAAACACTAAATAAAAGGTTGCTGGCAAACATACAAACCATTCATAATTGCCCAATAAGGCTTAAAAAGAAGCTCTGAGTGATAATAAATGAAGAACTGTTTGGGTGCTGTAAGAGTCGGCTCTTCTCAGGGAGCCGAATCACCAGCTAGCTGCATATCTAGAATTCATTTGGTTTAATCCCTGAACAGAATAACAGATATTTTGACTCACCATCCACTTAGCCTTTAGTTAAACTACAGATTTAACGTCTAAGACAGAGTATACCGGATTTTAACAATGTGTTTGCACTGTGCTCACATACTTTGTGTACTAGCTTGTTACCGGAGGATTCAACCGGAGAAAACATTAAACATGGCGACATTACAGGAGGTTATCATTTCATTTGCAGCAGTGATACATCATGAAGATGCATGTAATTACAAATTTGGTTAACAAGCTATTCTTTAAAACTTTACATTATTTTTACTGAGCACACTCTGTCCCTACAACGCCCCCTGTTACTTGCATATTGCAGCTATATAGGTGCAGTTGGTGCAGCTATAGGCATATTTTTGTCAGAAGAGCGCATTTGAAGAGGTCGACATGACGCTCACATTTTGCCGCATGACATTTAAATGTAAATACTGTAAATTTGCTCCACTGTGACTTAATAACAACAGAGTCATGGACTTGACGTTTGAGTGTCTGTGACTGCTTTGTTAATACTTTGAAGCATTTAAATGCAACGTCTTCGCAGTAATGAGACCACATCAGGATGGTTTGACTGTTGCAGTTATTCAGAAACAAGCTGTGTATGAGCATTTTGAGCTCCGGAACTACTGTGATATGATATGTAATGATGCTTCAGCTGGAAAGATGCTGCTGAATTTCTGCTGTAGTCGTCCACACAGTCGAAGGTGCAGCTGGTCCTGGTCTCATTGACATGAATGAACTGGCCAAAGAAATGTTTTTCAGTTGTACATCTGCTTATCAGGCTGCGCTGTATTTATTACGGCTTCAGGAAGTATTAATAATCCAAACCGATAGACGAGCCATGAATACCGTCTGAAGCAAAATACATCATTCATGAGCTCGAAAAAAATGTGAAAATCTGATTTAATCTGTGGCGGATTAGGAGTTGAAAGACAATTTCAGTGTTCTTGTTTTGATGGGAATCCACACACTGAGTCACCGAGCAGTGTGTGTGTCCATGTGTGCGTGTATGTGCGTGTCAGGACCAAGTTTCCTCTTTCTCTCTCTCTGTTCACATAAGTGCTGTAATTTGGATGCTCTGTAATTTCACCATGGCGGTTCAGGGTTAAGTGGAGGCTGTCCCTGCCATCATGACTACCGGTTCTCCAAACGGACACACACATTCACACACACACATACGGGATCATTGCTACAGTGTGCTCGGATGCTTCTATAAAGGCCGATCAGTTTAATTACATTTATAAACACAGTTTAAGGGTCCAGGCTGTGTCATTACATCAGACTTTACAAGAGGCATTATTGTGTGTGTGTGTGTGTGTGTGTGTGTGTCACAAAGTGAGAGAAAACGAAACTTTGTCACATGACAGCAGTAATGGGTGGTTGAATAGACACTCATGCACACACACCCACGTGTAAGCAGACTGGTGAGAGTTGCAAATAGCACAGTCTGTAACGTAGCAGGGGTTCCAAGCACATACACAGAAGGTATTGATATATCACACACACACACACTCACATAGGAACAGACAGTATTGACATTTTTTGCTCATAAGCGCGGAGCGTACGGCTGTTTAGCAGCATCACTCTGACACACACATTCTCGTGCACATCCGTGCATGTAGGCAGCATGTAATCAGACAAGCTCAATAATTCATTGTTTTCTTGAGTTATCCACACACACTCATAGTTCTCCCTTTCAGGAGAACAATGTTTGAAATGTTTGTAGCTCTTTCTGTTATTGGTGACAGTATTTTGATGTTTAAAAGTTTTATTAACACCACAACTTTGCTGCTGATTGTGTTTTTATTTAAAAAATTCTCTACCAAAACAAACCTTTTTTTTTTTTTTTGGCAAAACTGCATTCTGCAGTCGATTGTTTTCTTGCTCTCAGGACATGATCGTTCATCCAGGGCCTACTACATGGAGGGGTCCCTAAAAAACCCTGAAATGAAAAGGATGTCTTGTGTTGCATTTTTTACATTTCTAATTAATTAATGTCAAAATGAAATTCAGCCTGGCTGAATGAAGGGGCTGAGAGGCTGAATTTTGTATTAAGAGAAATAATTGATGTTTTCTGAGGCGCATATCATCCCTTTAAAAACATGCAAAATAGTCTAGTCCACACCTGCACCTGGTCATTTTGACTGAGTTATGTAGGTATAGAGTGAGCCAACAGCCAGAGCAGCAGGAGGCAGGAAAAAGTCATGTCTTTCCCCAAGAAAGGAAATCAGACCACTAAAAATGAAAAGGAAGAAAGGAGAGAGAGAGAAAATGAGGCTGCTTCCTCATTTTTGTTGAGAAGAGAGGTGACGGCACAACTGAACTAACAAACAGTTTGAGCTAATGTCTCAGAGTAAAACTCTGCTCCTCGAAGGCCAAAGTCCTGCAGGTTTGACATCTTTCCCTGCTTCATCACACCTGATTTAAATGAATGGGTCATTGTGCAGAACTCCATTTCATTTGAATCAGATGTGTTGGAGCAGGGAAACCTGAAGAACATTTAACCCCGAGGACTGGAGCTGCATAGCCAAAAAAATTATGGACAACATAGATTTATTACAATCACAAATTCATTATCACCAGTTTTAGCTGGCAGTCATTTGACACTTACATGTCATGGAGCTCACAGTACAAAGTTCAGCTTTGTGTCTATTTTAGCCGTTTCCCGGTGGTCAATCACGACATATTTAATATCAATAGATTCCTTGTAAACTCAGGGTTGTGAAGATGCCACTGTCATCGTGTCATCTAAAAAGCTGAAAGCAACAGATCTCAAAAGCTGTTCTGTTAATACAAAATGAGCTACCATCAGTTATAGAAGGTTGAATTGGTCAAATGAAACAAAGGAGGAGAATTCCAACTTTAAGTCTATCATGAATAAGCAGAGTGTGATTACATGACCTGCTGTTGGTGGATTTGAGTCAGATTTAATGCCTTATATAAACTATCTGATCTAGAAAAAAGGCTGTTTTCTAATTATTACTTGATTATTCAGTTAATTGTGTGTCGGGACAAAGGAGGGCCCAGACAGGGATTGAACCCACAACCTCCCGGGTGAGAGTCATGTGTACTGACCAGTCAGCCAGAAGGATAATGCTGTGGCCAAGTAGCCAGGGCCCATGATCAATCGGAGGCATAGTGACAGGACCTCGCTGTCACCATTGCATTAACTTGTGAAAAACTGAGATGAACAATGTCCCTGAACGGTTGAACTCTTCTCTCCACTGAAAGCCAATTAGCAAAGAACAAATTGGACTTTAAAAATCTCATTAGTGATTTTGCAGATTTTGAAGACCAATCATTTGGCAGTTTACTGGAAACAACATCCAATGATCTTATTTTCTGCAAATAAAATAAAGATGAGTGAAATCTGGCCATCTGACTTGTATTATGCTGGCAGTATAGAGGTTAAACCAAGACCCTATTTGTTTACTATGTCTTAAATATTCTTGAGAGATATTGAGCATAGTGAGCATGGGTGCCCAGAAATCCGTGTAACCCCCTGAATATGACTGATTACATATTTGCATCCTGGTTTTCTGCCTGTTTTTGTTATGCCTCTGTTGTTCATAAACCCAACCATACAAGGTACAGCTGTGATACATATCCTTCTTGAACATGTAAGCAACTTATTTACACAAAAGGCAGCAGATCCACAAGGTAGAGTTAAAGTATATTATCATGAAAAATGGATTTTAAACACTAGATTAGTAGAAACATCTTTAAATGAGGTAAAGAATTCTTGAAGGATTCAAATAATCACAACAAATATCATCAGTGATTCTCAGGATGTACACACCTTGCAGGTTCACATGCTGAAGGGTTCAATACGCTCAAATGAAGCAGAATGTATTAAAGCCGCGTCCTAGAGGTTAAAGGTTGAAGTGTCTCCGCTTTAACCATCCAAGTGACCATTTTCAGTCAGCTGATCATTTGATCAGACCATCCTCGTGTTTTCTATGATGTTACACATAACAAAGCGAGATACACATTCAGCTGAAGCTCCAGCTTCCAGCTCATGCAAATACAACTCATTTTTATCGCCACTTCATCAAGGAAGTAGAATTCCTATGAAATGAGGAATAAGGTTCCCTGTTTCTAGTCATACATTGTGAGGGAGTTATTGTTGTACGTCAGCCCTCCTTGATGTCCCCACAGCTAGTCTTTGCATCAGGACTGGCTTACTTTTCCTTGGAATTGCAGTGTTTGTGGAAAATACTTTGATCTAGCCAGTAATGGAGGCTGATTTTCCTCCAAACAGAAGACTGCCTTCTTTTGAGCAATTTCTCTCACATTGTTTGATTGCGTCACTCTCCTCAGCGAGCCGACAGCACACCAGCTGCTTCTGTTTGCGTTCCAATTGTTGGCTGTCCTGTTAGTAAGAAAGCTTTAAAATTGAGCAAAATAACTGAAGGATGGGACTGTGCACATCCCTTCCCCACCAGACCACACAGGAATTTAACTCAGATTTTACTGAGACTGTCTGGGATGCAAAAATAGCAATTAGAGGAATGCCGGTCAAATCTACAGAGCAATGATCTTATTTTTGTTGTCATTCTGAATTGTATAACTTTCAGAACCCGGTGCTTTTGGGATTAGCCCACATGGTTTTGCAGTGCATTGATAAGCCCAGAGGTCTTTGAATTCCCCCACCTCCAAAAAGAACATGCAGTTCTGAAATGAAAACGTCAAAAACCAGCCAAAAATTTGGCTGTGTAGATTTTCACATGACAACAGTGATGTGATTGAGTGATTTTGGGAAGTGTTCACATTCAGTAAGAAGCAGCAAACCGCAAATGTTGCAGTTTAATGGGGCATGATGGGTACAGGATGGAGCAGAGAAGAACAGAGGACACCAGACTGTCCTGCTCAAAATGCCGTTCAAAAATGATTTTCTCTGGTATGGTTTGCTCTCAGCGTCACAAGGGAGTTTTTATTTAAGTAGGACAGTGTATCAGTTACAGTACAAATGTATAGTGTGAGTGGTGAGATATGAGTATCTGAGTGGTGATCAGCGGTTATGTATGTGGGGGTGAAAATGTATGTGGATGATGATAAGAGGAAGAGTAGAAGCAAAGGGTGTTCAGAGCTCATTATTAGACAAATATAACTTGTATTTATATTGTTTAACCCATTGAAATTCAACTTCAACCTTTCATTGTAGAGTGAAAACAACTGATTAGACTATTACATTCTTTAACAAACATTTAAAGAGAACTATCACTTGTTCCTTTAATTATTAGGTTTATTCATCATTACCTACAGCACATTACTCATTGAGCTGCACTATGATTTTATAAATGTCGAGTTTAAGTACTGTGACAAATAAAAAAGACAATTTTTTTTTCAAATTATTTGATCCTAATTCAAATTCTTGTTATTCATCTGTATATCCCTTTAAGGTAAAACACAGGGTGATGAGGGGTGAGCAGCGATGGCCAGATGTAAATACAAGCAGCAGATCCTGAAAGCCTGAGGCTCTGATAGAAATCCCAAATTGTATTAAGGGACATTGTCCCCCACTCCCAGTATGCGTACCTAATCCTGTTTTAGCGATGTTCCATTACCTCAATTACTATCATCTCACCCAGAGGTAGGCCCAACCAAGGACACCACCAGAGGACTACTGGTGGGTAGAAGAGACAGGGAGCGCATGGATGGAGGTGCAGAGGGTTGTAATGGAGAGAGAGAGGGCTGTATGGTGCAAAAGTAAGATTGAAGAGACGAGAAAGGAAGAGAAGAGACAGAGAGGAGGGAAGGAAGTTACAGGGAGAAATAATCAGAAGCAAACTGAGACCATAGAGACAGTTAGGATCCATGTAAGACCAGTCAGGACTGTCCAAGCTCGTAGCCAAGACCTGGCATCCATCCCCCCTCCCCCCATCTGGTTGGAAAGAGATTATGGTGGCAATCCAGCTAATTTACAGGACAAAATGACTGGCAGAAACAGACAGCTATGCAGGCTGGGGATCCAAGGTAGATTCATCAAAAAGAATTATAGTGTAAATGAGCTGCCTACGGCTGTTGAGTGTTGCATATGGTCCGATCTACAGGGCTACACATGGATGTTTGTGGACATAAACAGCGTAGAATTTGTAGAAATTTTGCTTAAAGAAAAGTGTAGATGAATATTTATGAACAATGTAACTGCGTCACAAGTCAAGGTTAGATACTTTGAAATGACAACATATCTCCAGGCTCTGTCAGAGTAATGAAAACTGCAACCTGCACGTATTAAAATGCGTAAACTATTAAAAAAAAAAAAAATTTTTATATCAAGGCCATATATTTTGAGGGTTTGTGTACATTTTAACCCAAACCATGCAGTTTAAACTCCTAACCTTTACCATTTGCAGGTGAGAAAAGTAATGAATCATGGGTGGAAGGGGAAGCAGAAACTTTGAAAGACAGTGGAAATTGTGAAGTCATAGTTGATCTGGTAATATTTTGCATTAAAGTGCACAGATTAGAGCCATCCATCAAACCTCTCTTTACCCTCTCATGAGTTTTGGTGGAAATTGTCAGATATATATGTCAGCTTTTAAACAAGATTTTCTTTTAATCTTTGCAAAACTGCTTTGACTCCTGAAGTGTATATTTGTGGTTGGTTACATGAATTAAGGCTCTCTTACATGACAATATGTTGTATTAATGAACTCTGTTATTTGTATTTCAGTCAAGTTTAAATCCTAAATGACTGTGCTTTCTCTAGATTTAGTCGCTGAGGATGCATCCACAACGCGTGATGTTTCCAGTGAATTTTGACCATAATAAATCCTTTCTGCTAAAGCCATTGCACCATCCTCTACGGAGTGCTGCACTAGCTTTATTTCAGTTATTTGGACAGCCATCGGGTCAGGGTGCCACATTTCCTTTTGAGAGCGATGGGAAGAGCCAAGGGATCTTTCTGCACACAGACGCACTCTCTCACGCACACAAAGGAGTTGTGAAACATGAGTCAGGCTGCCTTACCGCCTCCCTCTCCCATCTAGCACCACATAAGTGTCCAGGCAATGCCCTTGGCTTAATAGGGCTTAATGCCTGAGCTTGCCACTGTAGCATGGCAGGTATTGAGTGTTAGGACATTTCTGAAACAGTGCATGTGTGTGTTCTCTGGAGTTTCTCTAGTGACTGCACGGCTTTGACATTTACCCCACGTAAAAGAACCGGATGCTATCACCTACCCCCATCTGCCTCCCCTCCTTTCCTCCCCACTTTTTGCTGTTTCTGTTCGCATACCTGCTGCACTCAAACTCTAAAGTTGTTGGAGGTATTTGTCACCTCCATCTAAACCAAGCCAAAGGGATTATCTCTATCATTTTTTTAATTCTCTTTCTCTGACTCTATCTTTCTTCATCTGCTGGTCTCCATTCAGCTTTCTCACTTCATTTTTCTACCTTGGAGTGCTGGAGAGTTTGCCTAATGAAGTGGCTGATGGGAGTATATTACAGGGAGACAGAGTGGAGCGGTCGCCTACTCTAAAATCCATTAACCTTACAGTTTCAATCAGCGTACAGACAAGTCTGAGCTGCGAGTCAGAAAGGAGTGTATCAGCTCAAGAATTACACCATAATGCCTTACACTTGTTTCTCTTTGTATTTTGCCCACACCATAGTTTGAAAGCAAAGATGCTCATTTGAGTCTGTGTAATTGTAGCGTTGTCAACAGGAAGGAAGGTCTTTTTACTGTTGCACACAAATCCAGGACACAGCACATAAGCCAAGTGCGTATAAATCCATAGTGAGCCCCTAACTGCAGAGTATCTCTCTTCATGCATGAATCGCCAGATTTTCACATATCTGTACAGTCTGCATCAACCAGTTAGACATTAGTTAAGAGAGGCTAACATTATGCGATAGTGTGATAAATTTACCATACTTTCTGAGAGGAATGAGTGAGGTTTATTGGTTAAACTTGATATATAACCCTGTACTGAGGTGCCAAAGAGAAGCATAACAGTGGTTTATAGTAAAACTGTTGTAGTTTGTAGTTTTTGTTTATTAAAATACACATCAGAGTAACAGTTTGGAAATTTGAGTGCATGCTGCTGGGTTCTCTTTTCACAACCTGTCCACATTTCCTGATTCAGCCAAAGTGGAAAACAGTAATGCCAATACCGTTGGTATCCAGAATTAGAGCAAAGAAACCCAAGGGAAATAAATAGATGAATAAATAAATTAAGCCGTCCTGGTCCTGATGATGCAAATGAGATTCACAGGTTAGATCCTTTGCAGGTGCCCACAATTAGTGTTAATTTGTGCCTATTTTAATGATCCCTAATTTAGCCGCTTTTCCAAACAGTTGGCCATACAGGACAAGTGTGTTTGTGTATATGGGAAGTGAAGCCCAGAAGATAACATGAGGAAAAAATAAGGACACGAGAAACTTCCAGACAGAAAGACTTCCAGACATCTACAGATACTTTTTCATACTTCATTGTCATCTTTGAGAATACAAAACATATCTTTTTTTCAATTTAGGCTGATGTTTGTAACTCGCATAGGGTGACGGAAATTACATTTCTTTTATAACAAACACAATCCACCACTTTTCTGATATTTTAGTTGTTATTTTCACCACCACCTCTTTGACTCTGTCTGGCTATTAGAGGTAAATTGCAGAGTGTCGATGTGTAATAGCTTCCATGTAAACCTTGACATCCTTTTAGCATCACTGTTAATTTCTCCAGTTTGTTCTGCCAGTAAATGACAGGCGATATACCCCAATTTTGCATGTGTTTTTACAACCCACCTAACCTGTTTACATATTAATGGGATGTTTTGTAATTTATTGTTAACGACACGGTACAGCCAAATAGCTTTTAACAAAAAGTATCAGCAGTAATTAGCATCAATATTTACAACCCCCAGAACGGCACACATTTACCTCTGCAATAATATTTTAACACGGTTCAGATTATCATGCGTGAGAACGTTTCCACACATAAAAGGTACTTTTAAGATTCACTCATTCTGGTTCTTTTGAGGTACATGGATATAAAGTTGTAGGAATTAATGTTAGGGGTGTTATTGAAGTTATATTTTTGAGTTTTATAGCATGGAAAACAGAAGTAGCACGCAGAAAGAATTTGAAGAATTAATTAAATAAGATGTTTCAGACTTTTGAAATTGTGTCAATTTTGCGTCTGATTTGCTTCACTTTGTCACATGTGCAGAGCCTGAACAGTGGTCGCCTCTGAATGGCGGCGATGGGGTTCATTTGTCATCTAATCTTGTAAACGAGCTGATGGCTGTACATGCAGTCCGCTAATGAGATTACACATGCATCGCGGGTCCCACCACAGGTCATCGTCGCTGAGGCCATTCAAAGGCAATTATTGTTTTAAATGTTCCCCTTGTTGCCGTCTCAAAGTGACTCTGGATTAGGAGAAGCTGAAAGGGTTGTTTTTACTCTCGAGTTGGAGCCTTAATGTTTTCACACTCCTACTGTTTTACCTTCCTCATGTGGCCGAGGTTGCGAGTTTTTTTAGTGGGAATGAGTGTGTGTATGTATCTTGCAGGTTGATAGGTGCTGGTAGGATCATGGGCAGCTCATAAGAGAATACAGTATAGTGTGTTTGTCCCTGGTCAGATATCGCATGATTTTACTGTATTTATGTTGTTGCTGCCATTTTTAAACCATTACAGGTTTAACAGTATTTCTGTTGTCTCTCCTGTGGGTTTGCATGCATCCATGCGTGTGTGTGTGCATGTGTGTGTGTGTGTGTGTGTGTGTGTGTGTGTGTGTGTGTGTGTGTGTGAATTTGTCAACGAGCTTCTGTTTTGGTAGATCAGTGAGAAGTGGTAGTCCGCTGGGATAGCCCTGCTTCTTTGTTCTCCTGCTGACAATGGAGGACTCACAGTTAGTCTAAAGGGAGAAATTATGTCCCAGAGCAGTCTGGGAGAAAAAGAGATTCACACACACTACTTTTCACATGCTACTCATGTGGGGCATGACCTCAATAAGAGCTGCTGTTGTATTTGCAAAGCCCTCAACACCATGTGCCGACCACTTTTAAAAACTCCAACAGTTCGGCCTAAGGTTGAAATAAATGATTGGTTCAACTGAATTGAACAGAGGTGCTCTTCATGTTCTGTGCTAAAGTTTTCTACTGGGCAGTATGGCAGCATTTAAAAAAGTACTTAATTTTTCTTGGATGATAAAGAAAGTGTTAAAAGGAGTCAGACTCTTCTGCTGATTGGACATTAAATAGCCTGTTTCATCCAGGAAAAAACATTAAGTGTAAATACTGTCAGAATTTCTCTTAACCTGATTCTGCTTTCTCTGTCCCAACAGGTAAGGAAGAGCCGACCACATATACCTGCACTACATGTAAGCAGTCGTACGGCAGCGCCTGGTTCCTGCTGCAGCATGCTCAGAATACCCACGGCTTCCGTATTTACCTGGAGAGTGAACACGGCAGTCCTCTTACCCCACGCATGGGTGGGCCTTCCTCCCTTGGTGGCGGCGCTGACTGCCCTTCTCAGCCTCCTCTTCATGGCCTCCACTTGCCTCCAGATGCAAGCCCCTTCAACCTCCTCCGCATCCCTGGCTCAGGCTCTGGTGGAAGGGACAGCGTCGGATTAGGAGGTGGTGTCAGCTCTGGGGGTGTTGGGGTTGGGGGCCATCATCAGCGTTTCCCTCCAACACCACCCCTTTTCAGCCCCCCTCCAAGGAACCACCTTGATCCCCACCACCTGAGCCCAGAGGAGCTGGCGCTGGCAGCCCACCACCCGAGTGCCTTTGACAGGGTGCTGCGCCTCAATCCTCCTCTGCCTCTGGACCCCCCTCCGACAATGGACTTCTCAAGGCGGCTACGGGAACTGGCAGGCAACACCTCAGGGTCCTCTCCACCGCTTTCCCCCAGCCGGCCCAGCCCCATGCAGCGCTTACTCCAGCCATTCCAGACAGGAAGAAATGGCGGACCAGGAGGTGAGGGGGGCAACAAACCTCCATATCTTGCCACTCCACCGCCTCTTCCAGGCTCCATGCAGTCTCCCGTGGGCTCTCAGACCACTCCTACAACCCCTCTACCCTCAGCAGGGGCAACACCCTCCTCCACCACCCAGTTGAAATCAAAGTGTTGTGAGTTTTGCGGCAAAGCCTTCAAGTTCCAGAGTAATTTAATAGTACATCGACGCAGCCACACAGGAGAAAAGCCGTACAAATGTCACTTGTGTGATCATGCATGCACACAGGCTAGCAAACTGAAACGTCACATGAAGACACACATGCACAAATCCTCCTCGCCAAATGCAGGCAAGTCAGAAGATGGCTTATCAACAGCCTCATCCCCTGAGCCTGGCACCAGCGAACACATGGGCAGTGCCAGCAATGCCCTTAAATCTGTGGTGGCCAAGCTGAAAAGTGAGAATAACCGCATGATACGTGAAAATGGGGAGGAGGAGGAAGAGGAGGAGGAGGAGGAAGAAGAAGAAGAGGAGGAAGAAGAAGAGGAGGAGGAAGAGGAAGGAGAGGAGGAAGAAGTGCAGAATGGAGAAAGGGCAGCCAGAAGAAACAATAGCTATCACTTTGGACTGAATCTTGAAGCAGCACGACAGCATGAAAATAACGGTGGTATTGGAAGTCGACTGGGAGGAGTGGCTGAGGAGGGGTCCATCCCTCGCTCACTGCCTGAGGTGATGCAGGGAATGGGGCTTGCTGCCAGCATGCAGCACTTCAGTGAAGCTCTCAATGCACACAAACGCAATGCCATGGCCCAGGAGAACCACCTGCATCACCATCTCAACCGAGACCACCACCACATTCGTGAGATGTGTGATGGAAACTCTTTGCTGGAAACTGATCGTGGGGAAGAAGGCTCTGTATCAACAGTCAATGGGCGAGGAGCATCTCCCAATGAATCTGCCTCTGTTGGCCTGTCCAAGAAACTGCTTTTGGGTAGCCCCAGTCCACTCAGTCCATTCGCCAAACGTATCAAGCTAGAGAAAGAATTTGACCTGCCTACCCCTACAATCCCTAACACAGAGAACGTCTACTCCCAGTGGCTCGCTGGCTATGCTGCCTCCCGACAACTCAAGGACCCTTTTCTTAACTTTGGGGATTCCAGACAATCGCCCTTTGCATCCTCATCTGAGCATTCTTCAGAGAATGGCAGTCTACGTTTCTCAACCCCTCCGGGGGAACTGGACGGTGGAATGTCGGGCCGTAGTGGCACAGGCAGTGG
Source organism: Leptatherina wallacei (assembly GCA_028567055.1). Lineage (NCBI taxonomy): Eukaryota > Metazoa > Chordata > Actinopteri > Atheriniformes > Atherinidae > Leptatherina > Leptatherina wallacei. The sequence goes on along the minus strand of JAOXYM010000017.1, from coordinate 2,749,230 downwards.
AGGTAGCACGCCACACCTCGGGGGTCCTGGGAGGCCCAACTCCAAGGATGGACGCAGGAGTGATACTTGCGAGTATTGTGGCAAGGTGTTCAAGAACTGCAGTAACCTGACAGTGCACCGGCGCAGCCACACAGGAGAGAGACCATACAAGTGTGAGCTGTGCAATTATGCGTGCGCCCAGAGCTCCAAACTTACTCGCCACATGAAGACCCACGGTCAGGTGGGCAAAGACGTGTACAAGTGTGAAATTTGTCAGATGCCCTTCAGTGTCTACAGCACCTTGGAGAAACACATGAAAAAATGGCACAGTGACCGTCCTTTGAGTACCGAAATAAAGTCAGAGTAGAAGGCCGAACAGTGGGACCTTTTCCCTGCAGCTATGTCCACCATCAGTCCCGTGTTTATTCCCAGCCCCTTGTAGATTTGCCCCAGTCCCAACACTCCACTTTCACCAGTCTGGTGGAAGCTTAAGACCATGTGCTCTGCACCAGCACACCCCGTTTCCATTACCCATTGAATGCATGATCTGTATCGGGGCAATACTCTTGCATTGACGCAAAACTTCGAGCCTTTCTCTTGTGCAATAATTTACATGTTGTGTACTATTTTCTTTTTTGAGTTTTCCTTTTCCATTTTTAAGAATTAGTCAGCATGCATAGTATGTTTTTGCTAATCAAGAAAAAAAAGGAAAAAAGAAAAGAACTTGTCCCTGGTTGGTTAGTTGTTGAGTAAATGTGTTGCTGTTTTTCTCTTGTTCCATTTTTGTTTTCTTTTTTTATTCTTCAAAAAGAGAAAAGACAAGAAAGATACATCCATGCTGCATACATTCTGTAACACATATCATGTACAGCTTTGTTTTGTAACATGGAAAGTGAACAGTCTTTTACTTGACCCTCTTCTTACAACCCTGGAAATGCACTTATCCTGGTCTTTCTAAAAGATGCCATGTTCACACAGGGTTAAAAAAATAAATAAATCACACATTGGCTACATGACTAAACTGAAAGTTACAACAGCCTTCAAATTTCTTTCAAAAAGACAAAGGTTTGCTAAGAATTCAATTTGTACTATCATTTGGTGGAATAAGAAAGAGTGCCTTTGATATCCCAAGACTGCATTGGCCATAATCTTATCTGCTATACTTTTGGGTTTGTGCTAGATGAAGCTGAAAGGTTAAAGCCACCCAGGAAAGGTCCTTGCATCAAGCACCTGACTGCTCAAATGGACTCATGATAACTCATGATGAAATATCAGAATCATCATTTAGCTACCTATTATATGTTCAATAGGCTATCTTTTATGTGTGGATTTCATGGCAAGCATGGTACAAGCAGTATTGTGTATATCTGAATTATTTGTAGTTTTGTTTCTGGTAGAAAGGTACTTTTGAAATAAAGGTAATCTGTAATGTACAATCCTGAACTTGAGGGATACGGCGCATGGCAGACAAATGTCATGTATCTGCGTTAGCACAAACCTACAACGCTGCTCCAATATGTCAGTGTGTGGAACAATGCATAAAGTAATATATGAGCTCCAAGTGAAGCTAACTTTATTTGAGAGCATTGAAAGAACTACAAGCTAGACAGACAGAAAGCTACACAGAACTGGAAGCTACGTACGCATTACGGGGATCAGAGGCAATGTCTTTACATTTCTAGTATCAAAACAGGGTCATCAGCTGTGACTTGCAGAAAAAAGAAAGATTAGCAAAAAATATATATCTTTACTTTAGGGCTCTTGGAGAAAGTAAAATGTTTTCATGCTAATCAGTATGCATAGGCTAATGCAGGGCGCGTTTTTTTCTCTTTTCTTTTTCTTTCTTTTTTTGGTTGCTTTTTTAACCCAAAAGGAGTTGGTTTTTTTTGTTCCATTAGTTTCAGTCATGCTTTTTATTGTATAGCTCTTGTCACTCTGCCTGAGAGTTACTACCCACATTTCTTGCATTGTCCCACACCGATGTAAAGCTGGTGCATGGGTTGAGTCTAAACAGCTGGATTGTCATTTATAGGACATGAAGTGCACTGTGTCAATCTTCCCAGTTTACAACTTTCCCAGTTTAACCTTGTGCTTGTAGAATGAGCTTGGGAAATCTCATTCTGTTTTCTGTCAGACGACTCGGGTCCCATTGTTACGAGCAGTTAAAGATGACAAAATGAATCTGTTGCTAGCAACCCAAGACTCATGACCCTCGACCTCTGTAGCCTTCCCATTTCAACCTTTGACCATTTGTCAGTCTGTTGCCCTTGAAAACCCCAGCACCTAACCTGCTTGGGCAGAAAAATTCAACCTTGACAGCAAGGTCTAAACTAAAAGGTTTGTGAGTAACAATAGCAACCAATGCTCCATTGTTTTTATCACTGCTGATGAAACAGTTGAATAATTTATAGACCTTGCTGCCCAGACAACAGACACTCAAATCGTGTTACTCTCTTGGTGAGAATCCATTTTTGTATAAATCTTTTAATTATAGATATGGAAAGGAACATTTTTGCAAGTAACACTTCACTATCTTTTGCGGGAAACAGTTTTTAAGTTTTGTTGTTGTTTAATTTTTCCTCAGCATCTTGGTGGAGTTCAAGACTCAGATCACAGTATATATGAAATGATACAAAAAGATGAAAAACAAACTTACAAAAAAACCTCTGTGATGTTTTTTTTTTCATTTTTTTTAATTTTACTTTGCCTTGGCTCTTTACAGCTCTTCAGGTTGAGATACAATTTGCATTGGGGAAAGGATTAAGATTATATATGAATATATAATAAAGAACATAAAATATAGGAAAATGCACACTCATGTCAATTCCTATGCTTAAACACATTTATGGTCTACTTTTTCTGTATTTCTAGAATTGTATTTGAATTCAATGTTCACTTAGAGTAGGCACTATAGTATTTATATTGAGGCTCGTATTTTTAACTGTTGCTTGTTCTCTCTAAAGGTATTTACCATACCTTTTTTTGGTAGTGGAAAAAAAATCCCAAGCTGCCACAGTATATTTTTTTAATTTGGCAGGATAATATAGTGCGAATTATTTGTATGTTCAAAGACATAAAAAGAAAAAAAAACTCCATAAAAAAAGCAGCTAAAGTATGTGGCACTGGGAAGCGTTGCAGGCCATCAGATGGCCGCTGTTTCTGTTTCCTGTCCACAGAGGTGGTTGTACATATCTTCTTTGTTTTTGTTTTTTTTTGTTTTTTTTGGGTTCGCACTTCTTTTCCCTTCCTCCCTTCCTCCCCCGCTGCCATTCTTGTATGCAGTAATGAAAGCTGACGTCGGCCTGTTCTGTTGTGTGCTTCTGTCTCTCTCACCTCTCCCACCTGACAACATTCCAACATTAAGAAGAGAGGAGAAAAAATAATAAAAAAGATTGAAAAAAAAACAACTTCATATGCAGTACATGGATTACATTAAAACAGCATTAAAATAAATACATTTAAAAAGAAATTAAATGTTTTGCAGTTCTTTTTTTCATTGCCAAATACTAAATGGTGCTTTATATTTAGATTGGGTAAATATACTTTCATATGCAAAGCATATTTAAAAATGACCAGGGAGACGTGGAAAAGCCTGCTTGAGTTGAGACTTTTTTGTAAATGGCAATGCGGAATATTTTGTTATCAGCCTTTTCTATTCCTGTTCTGAGAGCTGTTTGTTGTAACTTGAACTTGAACTTTATCTTTTACAATGGGAGTTACTATTTATTATTACCTATATGCTCTGTTCAAAACAGAGACATAGAAAGGAGTCTTATTTTTTTCTCTTTTTTGGTTTATTTTAATTTTATTTTTGATTTTTGGTTATAATATTATTTTATTTTTTTCTTTTGTAATGGTGGCCGATGGTCATTGGACAAAACCAAGCTCTTTAATTTCCGTTGTACTTATTTGGGGTCTCTGTTCAGTTGTATTGGGAATACCACTGTCTGTGTTTTCTGGCAGATGTCTGCATAATCCTGTTCACACACCCATTTTGTCCCTTTATTGAAAAACAATTAATAAAAAAATGAAAGAACGGTGGCACATGTTGCTTTTTTCACTGTGTTTGACCTTATTTCAGGTGTGAATGCATGTGTGTTATTCCCTCCCACTCCCAACTTGTAAACCTTTTTGTCTCAGCTTTTACATTTGTCATATAACAGAGAATTATTCTTCACTAAATGGGATATGCTTTATAGGTGTAGAGTTACAGTCAGGAATGTGTGTGTGTGTGTGTGTGTTGTGGGAGGCACCAGTGATAACCTGTCCACAGTGGTTTCTCTGATGAGTCCTCACAATATTACTTGAACCCAGTGAACTCCACCCCAACCTCACCTCACCCATTTCCCTTGTACTGGATGAACTTTATGACTTCCTTAGTGTGTGTATGTGTGTGTACTTGCATGCGGTCACAGCCTTGCCCTGCAGGGGTTGGAGGACGCCTGACACCCATGTGTCTGCATGCAACATCCTATCTGCTGGTCAACACAGACCAGCTGTTTTTAGTGCAAATGAGTGTGTGTGTGTGTGTGTGTACAAGGCCACACTATCTCAGAACACACGTGTAGCATGTATCTCACTCCTCAAAGCTCATTATGGTATCTGTTTCTGATAAAAGCCATCCCCCTATGTGCCTTTCACTCTTCTACACAAACACACTCACACGTTCATATATAGAGTACATTATGTGAATTCACACACACTCAGTGTTCACTTTATTAGGTCCACCTTGGTACTGTTTATGACTCCCTTTTTCCTTCAGAACTGCCTCAATTCTTGGTGTCATAAATTCCAACAAGGTGATGGAAACATTGCTCAGAGATTTTGCTCCATATTGACATGATAGCATCACACAGTTACTGCACATCCATGATGAGAATCTCCCGTTCCATCACATCCCAAAGGTGGAATATTGGATTGAGATGTGGTGACTGTGGAGGCCATTGGAGTACAGTGACCTCATTGTCATGTTGGAGATGATCTGATGTCCTGAACGATATGCATCCAAGAAGCGACTCTGGTCCGCCTACAAACGTACGTCTCAGTTTGCTTCAAGTGAACCAGTAAGTGAAATGCAGTAAGTGGAATACAACATATGTGGTGGAAATGGTAGTTGGCCTGAATTAACTAATTAACTAACAAGTGTTCTTGTGTGTCACCTGTCTTGTCTTCTCATTCAGTAATTCTTTATGCGGTACCACCTCTGGTGAGGAGGGGAATACGTTATTCAAAAGGAACGGTTTGTTTAACAAAGGCTACGTTAATACAGAAGGTCCTAATGCTCAATCCCATCTTTTTTGCTGACATCCGATTGTTTTTTGGTTGGTCACATTTTAATTTACTACAACCATCACCAGACCACAGTGTAAACTACGGTCCTGAAGTGACCCGCATGCAGCAGGCTGTATTTACAGAGGTATACATACGGATGCTGCACATGTTGGCGTGTGTATCAGTTTTAAAGTTGTTAAAAAAGTTACGATTCAATATTGTTCCATCTATTGTTTTTCTTCGATCCAGCGTCCTGCCTCCTCAGGTGCAGAGTTGTGACGTCTCTCTCACATCATTGACGTAAAAGTCAAATGTAATGTGACATCACCGTTCAGACAGACCTAGCTTTGAAAAAGATCAGATATGTATAGTACAACATATAAAAGTGGCCTGGGTTGGACTAAAACATAAAAAGATGAGATATGGGTCACATATGAACAAAAAAGAAAAAAGTCAGATTTGAGGCACTTTTGCCTGCGTTGTCTTTTTTTTTCTTTTTTAACACCTGTCTTGTCCAGCATGTAGCAGCAGAATGATTGTCTGGCTACAAATTTACTTTGTCAAGTAGAGATTTATATGTATAAAGTCACTCTTGAAAAGAACATTTTTATTTTAGTTTGAATCTGCACCTTATTGCTGGACCCGACCGGAGGGGACAGAGAGAGAGAAAAAAAAACAGAGAAAAATGAGAAGTCGGGGAGGAGAGAGAAAAAAAGACACAAAAACAAAAAAAAAACAAATCACCATACAGAAAACAATGCAATCCATCCAGTAATCCAACTGGACTACAAACAGCACACTACGCAAAAACACACACGACCGAGAATATCTCATGCTTTTGCAATGAGGCAAAAGAATAATAAATAAATAATAATATTATTATTGTTACTATTAATATCATCATCACCACCACCATCGTCATTATTATCATAAATGATAATAACAACAACAATAATAACAACAACAGCAAAAAAAGGACTAGCTGAAAAGAAACAATACATCTTGATACCAAAAACAGTAAGAACAGTAAGAACACACACTAGCTGAGAGTATCCATTGGTAGGTACAACTAAATGACAACACAGTGACTGTGGCAGCACGCCGAATATACAGAG
>JAOXYM010000017.1:2714920-2726456 GCA_028567055.1 Leptatherina wallacei | reverse complement strand
GAGTGGGGGGGGGTGGGGGGGGGGTGGGGGGGGGGGGGGGGGGGGGGGGGGGGGGGGTTCAAAGCGGCATCTTTACTGTTGCTCTGTAAGCTCACAAAGTGGGTTTTATAAATGGTTATTGAACTGAGTTCTGATCAATGAAATCTTCCCTATAGATATGTTCTGACAAGTAATTTGTTTTCATTATTTCAGTGTACAAATATTAAAATGCAGCTCAGTGATCATTCATTAAAGATCCATGGAAATAAAAGAGAAGCAATCAACTTTGCGCGGTATCTGATGTCGTTGTCAGATATTAGTTCCTTTTGAGCCACAGAAGTTGATGTGGAACTACTCGGTAGGACTGGATTTTTGCTTTGCTTGCAAAAAATCATCACAACTATAGCTGATAACCTGTGATGTGGTGAGGTTTGTTGCCTTTAATCAGCTTCCCAGTTCAGCACAATTCATTTTAATCAAATCAAATTCAGCTATATTTGTATAGTAGCACCAATTCACAACAATCCAAGCACTTTCACAGACACACTCCAATTTAGTCCAGTTCATTGTTGTACAGTTATTACCCAATTAAAACAATTAGATTCCATTATATGAAACACATTAGTCTAGTTTATGGTAACTGTTTTTGTACAAGTCAATTAATAAAAAATAATTACCTTGCCAAAGAAACCAACGGATTGCATTGAATCTTTTATGAGATGTAACCTTCCATCCTGAGCTGTATGAGGCGGCACTGAACGGGAGAAAAGCCCTTTCAGCAGGAGAGAAAATCTCCATCAGAACCAAAACCAGGAAGGGCAGCCATTTTCCTTGTGGACCCTGAGGTCCTCTGGTACCGGCCTTTTAATGCTTCCTAAAGTTAGGTCCAAAACTTACGGTAAGACCTCACTTCATTATTTTGGTCCTCGATTGTGGAACAGCCTGCCAGAGGGCCTCAGGGCTGCAGAGATTGTAGATATTTTTAAAAAGAGGCTTCAGACCTACCTTTTTAGTTTAGCCTTAACTGAATCTTATTTTATTTATTCATTTTATTTATTTATTTATTTATGTATATGTATGTATGTCTGGTGGTGGCGTCCTCTGTGGTTCTTGTGGGGCTGGCTTCTGGTGTGGATGAGTCCCCAAGATATCGCTTCCTCACTGCAGTGTCAGGCCTGACATTTTATTAACTTTTATTCATTAATCTTTTATTTATATATTTATTTATTTTACATTCAGTTAAGAGACAGTCACTAGGGATGGGAGTTCATGTTTGTCTAGATTGAGGTGGGGGTGGGGAGAGATTACTTGTGCTCTGTGTTTGTGTGTGTGAGTGTGTTTGTGTGTGTGTACATTCATGATTACGTGTGAAAGAGAAAATGAGGTGTATGTTTTAAACTTTTGTTACTGGTGTATGAAGGTTTTAAATTCTTTTTTAAAATTGTTTTTACCATGCAAAGCCCTTTGTGTTGCTTCGGTATGAAAAGCGCTTTATAAATAAAATTGAATTGAATTAAATTGACAGGTTGAGCTGGGAAGACAGGAAAGAGGGGCCCATGATATCTGCTGAGAAAGAAAAAGAGAAAGAAAAATGAATGGTAATAATAATGTCATATATTTGGAGAAAAGAGCAAAGAGAGAAAAATGGAAGGAAGTGCTCCGTGCATCACTGGTTGTCCACCAGCAGTCAAAGCCTATAGCAGCATAACAAAGGGATGGCTAAGGGTCACCAGGCCAGCCGTAACTATAATCTTTGGGTACATTCACACCAGCCTTTTTTAATCAAATCCTAGTCCATTTCCTTGGAAAGTCCACTCTGTTTTGGGGTATTGGAAATGTGCAAAGAAACTTTATTACGAATCAAAGAAATTGACTTGGCCCATGCATAAACGCAGGTCTGGCGGACCAAATACAGGAAGTGGTTTACGTTGCAAAGTGCATTGTGGGTTCAACCCTTGGCATCGTGGGTAAACATTACCAAAACATAAGTGCATGTGGGATCATTAGCTGCTCTGGAGAAATGTTTCGTGGTTAGATGTAGAAGAACTCGGTAAAAGATCTGATAGAAAAATTATCAACCCGAGACCACTAGAATCTGATGCAGCTCCATGTTTCGCTGTTATGTGGTAGAAACAGAAATGTTCCTGCATTAACGAATAGATGAACCAGTTTTGTTCTTTGTTACGTGTCTCGTCTCCTTCAGTACTTCTTGATGCAGCGCCGCATCTGGTGGGGAGTGGAATACGTTATCTAAAAGGTTAGATGTTGCACCCCCGAACTGATCCGAGTCCCTATACCTACCGAGCCTTGCGGACTGTCTGTGTGTGAATGCACCCTTGATGCGATGACATCTGAGCAGATGTAACTGTTGGGTCGTTAGGTCGGCTTTTCAATGAAATTGATGATCACAAAGAAAAAAACACAATCATTTATGATACTAGGAAAAATAAATTCAAAGAACACATGCATCGTGAACAGTTTGAACCATGAACGTATGAGTTTACTGATCTTGAGCCCCCCCAACATGACCCCCGGTTCAATTGGTTTAACTGAAGGAAAATCAAAGCAGCAGCCACAAAGAGATGTTTCAAAGCTTCCTGGATGAATTTTGAGGGGCAGAATGGTGATATGCTGTGACCAAAAAAGTTCAAATAGACATGTGTTGTGTGTGTGTGTGTATGGGTGTGTGTGTGAGAGGGGGGTTCAGGTTTGGTCTCAATGTCCTGAGGGCTGGGGAGGTTTGAATGTCAGTTTCTCTAATAACGGGAATCGGTGAAAAGGTCAGCCCCAGTCGCCTGACCACACCAACAGGACCATGTGTGTGCTTGTGTGTATTTGATTTTATGTGTGTTTGTGTGACTCATATTCTTATTTGCTTTGTGGAAGTGTGTATGAGTGAATATGTGTGTGTGTGTGTGTGTGTGGGGCAGCAAAAGGGGGGCGTGGACGATGCCCAGGGTAGAAATTGATTCTGTGGCGAAGGGGAGGAAATGAGGAGAAAAAGAAAAATGGCAGAAGGTCGTACAGTGTGAGAAGAGCAGAGAAGGAAGGGAGGAAGTAAGAGAAGTGAACTGGAGGCAGGAGGAAAAGAAGGAGAAACAGGACAGGGTGAAGTGAAATGTGGTAAGAGGTGAATGAAAAACAAGAGAAACAGTGAGGTGAGATTAGAAAGAAAGGGAGCGAGGAGATGAGGGAAGAGAGAGGAAAAAGGACTGGACGGATGTGTGAGAGCAGGAAAAACAGTCTATTAAATCAATAATGATATTATTGTAACACAATATAAATGGCGCTAACAGGAACAAATGATGTAAAACAGGTCTTATTTGGGGAGAAACATGTGCAATGTGCAGTTTTAGATGGAGCCTAAACATGTAGCGACAAACTGGAAACTGTTTCCACATTAAACATTACATCCATTTACCAGAGACTTTTATTCAAAGCTGCTTCCAGGTGAGAAACACACCAGTGGGCAACACTGGGTTGAAGAACCGGGAATGACGGGAAAAACTGTGGTTGATGAAAAAGCATCATCCCTGTTATTCCTATTCTCTGATCAAACCCTTCTGACTCAAGAATGCTCGCTGAAATTTCTGAGTTCTCAGTTTTATTTGTTAAGCACTGTTCTTTATCTATATGGTAAAAAAAAAGAAGAAAAAAAGATTTTCTTTATTTATATGGTAAGCCCCTCCCCCTTGTCTTTTCCCATTTCCTGATGAATCTCCAACCAAACTTCCTGGAAAAAACTATTTCATTTTCCTATTTAGATGAGGTTTAATTGTTTAGTTTGGGAAAAAGATACAAATGAATAAAAGAGAAAAACAATTAAATGTTTTCATGATAGTAGAAATATGTGCAAACAGCTGGTTTACACTTTAATGACCACCTTTCTGTTCTTCCAGCTCCGGGTCAGCCATGATAGGGGCTTCATCTATAATGTGCAGGAGACTCAGGAGAGAACTGGCATTAATATTTGAAGTAATGAATCTGTGCGGTCATTAGGCTGGTCTCCACTGCTTCCATAGCAATACATTCAGCCAAGACAAGCGCCATGTATTTTACATGGTCCTGTCAACGGATAAGATGGATCCTGCAGCTTAACGATGTCCTCTTAGAAGGCCTTCTGGCAGGTTTTAAGAAAGAAAGGAAAAGAGAAAGGAAGGTGTGTGTGTGTGTTTGTGTCAGACACCAGACTGCTGGCTGTCCTCTGGCCATCTTAAAGCCTCAGTGTTTTCTGTGTGAGGGTGGGCATGCTCACAGACAGACCGAGGTGACCCTGACTCACCTTTTACCTCGAAAAAGATTTTGGCCCAAATCCTCGAGTAGAATCGTCACAGAGCGTGAACTGTGTGTAATACACACTTACTAGACTGTTTGTTGTGTTTGTGTGTGTGTAATAGGAAGGGTAGAGGATGTACGGCGACGTCGGGTTGATTATCAGGTAGCAGGTGTCAGAGTTCGATTTTTATCACATTAGACGTTTTTAGCAGCCTGAGTGGATTTCTGAGGAAATGTGTTCCATGCTTCACAGCGCAGGAAAGTAAGATGGTGGAAAGATAAAGCAACAATTATTTTTGCAACCAGAACCTAAATAGTTTATGGATAATGGAGTCTTTGTTGGAACAATTTCCCCTTTGGTAGTCGTCTGGCTGCCTACCTTACAAGCCTGCATTGTGTTTTCATTTAAATTTCAAACTGTACTCTCCTCTTCGCCTTTCTTAGTGTCCTAGAATGCCCTTGCCCTGGATAGACAAGGTTACGTTAGGCAATGAGCTCAGAGCAGCTATTGATTTCCCCTCCAACATCTCATCCCTCTTGCCTGTTTGCAGCACGGACAGGAAGTCACATAGACACACGATCGTAAACTTCTGTTAGCTGGAAATAGTCACGATCATCTTAGAAAATCATACTTTTGAGCATTTATTAAAAGTATTATGTCTAAATATTCAAGAAGAAACTAAGACAAATCGAATTCTGATTCTTTTAACCAGGTGTCATCCACCCGCCATGCCTCCACAGCAGCAGATATATTTCACCCAGAGGTGTTTATGATGTCAGCATCCTTGACAGTCCAAACCAAATACCGTATATATGTCAATACTGGATGATTCTGGATCGCATAATTTAAACAAATTCAAAAAGCAGCTGGATTTATGAGATTCTGATCAAATCTAACCTGCTGTGCTCCGAGCTCTCTGCTTTACACAAAAGCTCAGGTTATGACTTACATCACAATGTTCTGCACTGATTCACAAAGTAGCCGTTTAGCATATGTTCACACAGGAGGCAAGCTCAGTCAAAAGCTGGGGTGAAAGCTTCTAAAATAATATTATTATGAACTGAAACTTTAAGTATTTCTAAAAAAAAAAAAAGTGACAAAAAAGTAGCGTAGTAGCACGGATCTTTTGAAACTGAGCTCAGCTCATAATCTAGGAACAATATCGTTCTGCGTTGGTGATTGAGAGCTCCACTAAATTCTACCCTGCCTCATAAACTTGGGCCGTTTTCATAAGAAAGGGTTTTGCTAATGTGATTTCTGTGGTCATGGGCTCCTTTTATGAGGGAAAATGAAGTCTGATTGTTGGGGGGGGCATCATGTGTGAAGGTCCCACAGCTAGATAGACAGACAGACTGGCCGACAGTGGTGAATGAGTGGCGGTGTGCCAAAGCCAATAAGAGGCAGCAGTGGGAGCTAGGGGGAGGGGAGACATCATGTATTATTCATAAATAATCAAATAATCCCCAGACAGTGAAGTGTAAGTACTACTATATATATGACAGTGGCAGAAATAAATAAATAAATTAAAAACATTAAATAAATCTAAGCAAGATAAATACTAAAAAGTAGCAAGTTAAAGTAATAAGTTAAAACAACCAGAAATTATATTCTCTGCATCTTTTTTGGGCCTTTTTGTGCTCAAAAACATCAAATTTTCTCTCTGTTAAAAGAAAACCCAACAGGTTTGTGGTATAAAGAATGAAAAATAACTAAGAAAAAGCATTTCTTATTTTACTATGTACAGATTCTGACAGCAGGCCAGTGCAACAACAAAATCCAATTCCACCCATAAAGCATATAAGACATGAACCTCTACTAATAACAGAGTACTTTTCACCAGAGTCTTGTATCCAGGGGTGTGCTCACATAGTCTTTTTTGTTCAGGAAGGTTCCCTTATAGAGGGAAATGACCCAGAAGCATGTAAGTGTCAGCTGATAAGAGCTGGTCAAATTCTTTAAATGCTAACTAAAATGAGTTTCCTTTCTTACCTCGGCTCTTTCAGCTCCCAGGTAGTAGCATCGCAGCTGGTAGGGTGGTTGTCTTCCAACTGGTGGTGGTTGGGCAAGACACTATACCCAATACTTGTCAAGTTTATTTATAGATGACATTTCCTTAGATTCAATGAATAAAACCACAGCTGGACAAAGTGTGACACAATCTGAAGACAACAACTTATGATAAAACAAGGAAAAGGTTCAAATAAATGTCAACCCAGTGCAAAGAAGGGATTCTTATATTGGGGATTAAAACCTAACAATGTCCTGCCCACAAATAAATGTATTACTACGTCTTTTGAAATTTAGCCGAATCTAGCAGCTGGACGAACAGCAAGTATGTGTGCGTACATGTATGCATATATAACTGATATTACTCAGTGTTTTCAAATGAGATATTTAGATAGTTCTTTTTATTAATAAAAAGAAAGAAAAAAGTTCCATGGAAGCTTCAGAAAACAAACAAACAAACAAAAAAAACTAAAATTAGATAAATGGGTGCAATGTTCTTCAAATCATGACTAATTTGCAGACCTTGTCCCTGAATGTCCGTGGAACCAGTGCTACAATTAACAACAAAACAGTGATAAATAAATAAATAAATAAAACTGATTAAATTAAATTATTTTACTTTAAAAGTAAGCCGTCCTTCCTAAGCTGCAGAGATGATGACTAGATGGATAAACAGACACAGGAGAGACGAGCTACACTAGACCTTGTTTATATTGTTATGCTAAACTGGGGTCAGTTTTTTGAATGACTACAGATCTTTCTTGGACTTCTTGTTGACACAGACCACTATTATAATAATCAAGAGCTCTTGCCTCTGGTCTGCAATCAGCTAAATCATGAACTCTTTACAGGAGGGAGACTGGAGCGTTTGCAGATTAAACAGCAGGTTTCACTTTTCCTGTCTACATTTGCAACCATATTACTGTATGCATGTACATGCATGCTGAGAACAAATGAGGTATGACATAAAACTACAAAGGAACTTGTTTCTTTAAATGTGTATAAAAAGAATGAAACTTCATCATTTCGTTATTTGTTTCTTGAGGACTTGTGTGTCATGATGAAACCACTTATTACTCAATCACTCTGGTATCAGTTTGAAATGAGCTGACTTTGCTAGACAGACGCTAACTTTAGTTATGTTGCCATTCATCAGTACTTAACCCCCACATTGTGTAGCTTTAATACAAAAAATGACCATCCCTGTCTGAAAGAGAAATGTTGTCAGCTCTTTAATTGACACATGGGGCAAAACAAGCATTTTTCATTTTACAAGCAGGTCCTGCATCTGCTGTGCATCTCGTCAACACATTTAAATGAGTGCAGACTTCTGTATGTAGCGTCTATATGTGTCTCAACGTGTCTGCTCTCAATACAAGTGACCTTTAATGACTTAAGGGGATCCCAGTACGGCTTTCCCAGACACAATGACCTTTCAGCCCAGACAGGGCAAAGGGGAGGTGTGATTTGTGTGTGTGTGTGTGCATATGTGTGTCTGTGGTTGAGATGTAGAAAACTGTGCTGAATATGTTAAGGAGGATTTGATTCTTGAGACTTAAGGACGTAAAAACAAATTTCTTAATATCTTAATGAAATTTTACAATAGAAAAAAGGAATTCAAATAAACTTTTCACACTAAACAGAACTTTTAAACTACGACCAAACTTTGTGAAATATTAGATCTAAAAAGTCTTTTCTCACCCTAGAGGAGCATATTTTTCAGAACTTTACATAACTCATTACAGACTACTTCTGTTGGGCACACCTTCAACCAATCACAGACTTCCTTCAGTGCTTAGTGGAATGCAAAACTGTGGGGTAGGGCTTGGAAAGGAGATTGGGATTGGGTCTTTCCTGAGCCTACAGTGTCTCTTTGGGAATCAATTCCTGAGCGCTTCAGTGTATGTCGTCCATGTCTGGTTAAAGACTGAGACTTAAATGCTTTTAAAGAGGACAAATTCAAAATATGGAATCATGGAAAAGCTCCAAAATAGTTTCTAAATAGAAAGTGGAAGGATTTTTGTAGACAAACCTGTTCTCATATAATTCAGAAACTTTTCAGCTGAACACTGATGCCATTATGTCACAACACATCAAAAGTATCATCGATCTTGAGCTAAAACAGCAGAAAACGCATCGCTGCTTAGCAGCATGCATGCAGTTTGCAAGTCTGCATGCTTTCAGTCGGGCCCTCTTGCCTTAAAATGAGCTGGGGGAGGGCCAGCTCCGGCGATGAACCAGCCCGCCACCCTCCCTCCTCTGTCTGTCCCTTTCTTCCTCAATGTGAAACGCCTAAAGCATCCACGGTGCTGAACTGTCTCTAATCGATTTGTCTGTGAAGGCGAAGCGTCACCCCTCAGAGTACAACAATGCAATTCTCTCTCTCTCTCTAAGTGACATCGCGCCCCCACCCTGAACACCAAAGGGAGCCTGAGTGATGCTCATAGACTCTTCTTCTGGGATAAAGCATGCAAAGATTCAGTTCATTTCACCACCAAACAACAACAGTCTAATATTTTATCACTGCACAACATGCCATCATCACCGCCACTGTAATGGACATTTGGGTAGCACTAAACTACTTTAAAGAAAAAAAATTTACTAACTTCTTTAATGCTGTTAATTTCTAAATGACAAATTTATACTTGGGATTAATACCTTTGAGTGAAGATTTAAACAGAATACGTCTTCCTAAGTGGACATACTTGCACGTTTTGATCAGAAAATTCTGCCTTGTTGAAGTTACATATGGAAAAAATCAACAAAAAAGGTAGCAAAGTGTATAATTTCAAATAAAATGTTTAATTTTATAATACAGCATGTACTTGCAAAGACTATTCTCTGGTTTTGTGACTCAAAACCAAAAAACATTCATGTGCAAAACCAGTTCCCAGAAAACTCGGGACGTTCTCTCAAATACAAAAAAACTTTAAAGTGTTTGTTAATTCATCTAAATTTTATGTAACAGAAGCAAGTACAAAAGTGTATTACTTTTAGTGTTTTCATTGAACATTGCTTATAGTAAATAAATTAATCTAGAATTTGATGCAGCAACACATTCAAAAGAAGTTGGGAGAAAGCCAAAGACAAGGACAGAAAGAAAAAAATTATATATAGTACAAAATTGGCAGATAACTGCTAGGTGAGGGTGTCAGGATTGGGTATAAAAGGGAGCACAATTTACTTTCAGTTAGACTAAAAAAAATAAAAAACCTGCAGTGGTTGCCAAAAGTTTTCTGCGCATCTCCATAACAGCTGTGTTCTTATATAGCCCCTTAAGAAATAGCCAGTTACCGTGTTACAGCAGTCCAGAGAAACGTTGAAGAAGACTGGTGAGCTGAGTTTACATAAAATATCAACTCATAAAAAGTCGAATCACATGAAAAAAAAACCCATTATTCTTGGGGGTAATTATAAATATCAAGATAAAATGAAAGAATGAAAAATAAGATAAAAAAAAGAAACCTACAAGTCAAATATTAACAAATCCAAGAGAGAAAAATGCTGAAAAAACAGTTGTTTCTGAATGAAATTTCAACACATAAAATACATTCCCTTACTTACTGTTACTATTAGAAATATTTCACAAAAATGAAATATAAATAAAAAATGAATTATGCAGGTTAAATTAAAAAGCAACGAAAAGAAAAAAAGTAAAAAAAGAAATTAGCTTAAAACTGACATTTCATTCTAGCATCTTAAACTAGTTTGTCCTTTGGCTTCAGTGTGTGTACGTGTGTGTTAAGGTCAACGAGTAATTACAATACCCATGTGCCAGCTCTTTAACAAAGCATTACCTCAACACACTAGTGCTAATCTATGTTGGTACCATGCTGAGTTACACAAAGCCAACACTGACCTGCTGTGTGCAGCCTGACCCAGCATCTGTATGATTGTGTTTGTGGCCACCTGCTGTGTGTGCATGTGGGCAGGGGCATATGGTTGTTTGTGTGGAGGTGTGTGCCTCAAACACAACCTGATAGGCAGCATTTTCTGTTTCACAGCAAGGTCACAGATCATTATTATACCATTGTAGACTTGATTCTAAAGCATTGTTACAAATATACAAAAATGCCTTAAAAATCCTGACGCAAAGTGTCTTTTTTTTTCATTTTCTGACAAAATCACAAGCCAAATAGTTTCTCAGGCATTTCTCAGTGATAAAGAAGTTGAACAGGGCAGGCTCGGATGGATTACTGGACAAACAGCTGCTCGAAGCCCAGCAACAGCTTTGTGTGCGTCATTTATACTGTAGCAAAATTCAGAAGATGAGGAGGGTCTGCAGTTGTTGGTCATGGAGGAAGCCGCCCTTATTTGAGAGGACAAATAAGTCTTTGCATCTCTGATGTTATTATAACACTTGATTATGAAATATTATTTCCTTATTTCCTAATAGTGAGCATCTTCTGAATGTCTCCCAATTACTTACTTCCAAACTACAAACTAATGCTAGTAAAAACTGTGGAGTACACACGCTACACATCTTTTTTTAATTCTTGATTTCTTCCTTTTCCATGTCAAAAAATATTATTAAGTAAGTTTTAATGGACTGAAGCTGTCAAAACGCCTCTGAAGGTAACCCTGATCATTTTTTTTACCAGTTCAAAACAAGAATCACGTCCAAAGTCCAAGTCTCAGACCTCAATTAAGATGTGCAAAAAAATAATCAATAAAAAAAAGTAAATTCTGATCTGAGTAAAATCACAATATAAAATGTTTAGAGTGGATTTTGTCTGTTATAACATGATCCAAACTGTTACAGCTGGTTGTAAATTCTTCATCATGAATTTGGGCCAAAAGCTGTGAGTTTGAGTTCAGAAATACATCACAGGATCACAGACGTTATCCATGGAGGAGAAGATAAACTGATTCTACAAACTGATCATGAATCTAAAGTCGATTTAACTCATAGAACTCATGACAAATTAAAACAACTTCACTGAAAACTTTGTGGAATGATGGAGCATTTCTAAAAGAAAGTATGAAGGAAGTTATCTTCTGGATGGAGGATGATAGCGGTGATGTATGTTTGACAGTGAGAGGCAGCATGCTGTTCCCAGACAGATGAAAAGGAAAAGAAGATGGAGAAAGTCATATTTTCAAAAAGTCGAGTTTTGTGTTTGAACTTGTTTCATTAACAGAACTTTATAAGATGTTGTATGAACAGTTAAAGTGGGTTCATGTTTTCTCTCATGAATTCCCTACACCAATCATGTGGCCAAACACGTGAGCTCTAACAAAGCTGCTCTGTAGCATGATCAGGATGGGGATTGG
>JAOXYM010000017.1:2667936-2680944 GCA_028567055.1 Leptatherina wallacei | reverse complement strand
ATGAGGTCACTGTACTCCAATGGCCTCCACAGTCACCACATCTCAATCCAATATTCCACCTTTGGGATGTGGTGGAATGGGAGATTCTCATCATGGATGTGCAGCGACTGTGTGATGCTATCATGTCAATATGGATGTCATGTCAATAATGGTATTTCTTATAAAATTGTTTATTCAATTGATTAAATCTGCTGCTTACATCCCAACCAACACACGTAAGCATGAACAAATCACTCTTGTCCTGTTGTCTCTGCACTGGCTCCCGGTTCGGTCCAGACCTATATATTTTGACTTTAGTGCTTTTATACTTTGTTTTATTATGTTTTGTACCTTTAGCAATTTCTTTGACACTTTGTCTTTTTAAATTTGTTTTTACGATGTAAAGCACTTTGGTCAACTTGAGCATTGTTGGGAGGAACCATAGATATGAACTTTGATTAACTGAATGATAATATTGAGATTTTTCATCAGCCTCATAAGGTTTTCCCTCATGATTAACTTGTTGGACGCAGTCACAATCTAGACTATGTTATCACAAAAGCTATTGATTATTGCAAGTCTACATTCCACTCCTCACATATGGTCAGGGGCTGTGAGTAGTCTCTGAAACATAAATACAAGTGATGGATTATGGTGAGGAGCTTGTTTACTAGAGAAGGTCTCAAACTGCTCTACTGCTTTGAAACAAGCCTGTTGAGGTGGCTGAGGAGCAGGTTAAGATGCATTCCTGACTTCTCCCAGGGGAGGTGTTCTGGACGTGTCCCACTGGAAGGAAACCAGGACTCACTGGAGCATCTAGATTTATATCTTCTGGTTATGGTTTGGGAAAGTCTCTGTGCCTCTCCAGAAGAGCTGGAGGTGGTGGTTGGGAAGGTCTGCTCAAACTATCGGTCCTAATAACTGGTCCCAGATAAGTGGTGGGAAATGGATGAATAGATTTATAGTTCTCACTTATTATTGGGAAAAAAAAAAGATGATTTCTCTTATACCAAACAAAGAAAAAGTGATCCAACTTTTCAGTCTTGCATCTGGTCACATGTGAAGTTATTTAGGTTAGTTTGACTTCAAGGATAAAACAATCATGTTGCACATCGGTGTTACCTCTATCATGCACTTGATTACATCATGTGTTTTCATAAACTTGTCAGATGCAATCTAAGAAGAGCTTTGAAACGACGAAGGCTATAAACACAACTCGATGAGAATGCAACACCTACTACGGCAACCATAGGGCATTTCTGCCTGGACATTGTCTCCAAGTGACCAGCTGATATTTCACGTACACAGGAATCTCTACTCTATACCCTTTCCCTCCTTCTTTTTTCCCTTTTCGTCTTTGAACTGTTCGAGCAGCGAGGCTCAGGGTGTTAGCAGGGAATTTGTCCGGCTTTGACAGGGCCGAGCCGTTTTTCCTCAGTGCTCTTTGAAGAGCGGACGCTTATCGACACCAGCGCTAAGCGCCGGCCCTCTGAGCTCAGGCAGCAGCTCCACTGAGAGCATGGTGAGGCTACCCTGCCTCATGATCTGGTCACACACACACAAACACACACACATATCCATCCATGCTATGCTCACACACTGAAGCTGTAATAAACCCACATATTTATATGCAAAGAATAAGAAGTGGGTGCTGGCTTACAGCGACGATGACACACATGCATTCACAAATCACACACGCTGGAAGACATTTGCGAGAAAGATGTAGTGACATTTGGATATGTGGGGAAGGAGATAATGGGGATGATGGAGATATGGGTTCAAGCATATGCTCTCGCACACACACACACAGGCTAACCTTTTTCCTTTGGCATACAAGGGAAGAAAACAGTAATGCTTGCAAGAGGAAGATCAGTGGAGCTTTGTGGCCTCATGGTGTGAAAGAGGTGAGCTGAGAAAGGTGGGATTTCTTATAAGGATCTAACGTCCATTGTGGAGACTTGACCACAGCTTCTGTCTGCAACTCGGAATAAACGTAGAAAACATTTCTCTGCTGTGAACCTCCGAATTCTCCTTCAATCAAAGAAAAGTTTTGAGCTTTTAGTTGCATGAAAACACAACAGTGGTCACGATCTTAACTGTTTTTCAGAAGATCATTGGGTTCATGCCAAGGTGCCTCAAGGCCAAAACATTACCTTCTTAGAGAAGAATGCCTCGCTCACTTAGATCAAATTCAAGTATTTTATCAAAAAAAGAAAGAAAAAAACAAGCTTTTGTTCACTTGACCTTCACCTGGGCAAGTATTTGATTAAAGCAACTGCAATCTCTGATAGTTAAATAAAGGACACCTGTGTCACTTCATGCAAGGACAAATAGAAAATACTCCTCATAATTGTTTGTCCCAAAGGTTTGACATAGTGGAAGCTCTGCAGGGAGAATATAACACAAAGTCTCAGAACTATAGCAATCACAAAAACAAAGAAGTAAATACCAGAAGCAATTAAATAAAATTAAAAAAATTATAATGCAATGCCTACATGAATCTTTAAAACAACAGAGTTCAGAGAACCTGGACCTTGTGTACCGCAAGCCCATTGCTTCAGTGGTTTTAAAAGTAACTCACTGAAGAAAAATAAATCTTCTTTCATCGAACTATCTGTCCAAATTGACTTCCTGAGAGGCTAAATTTATAACCTGAGGACCTGCTGTTTATCCTTGTTGACTTAAACCATCAGCAGAAGATCACTAAAATAAGTTGGATCAATTACACATTCAGAGCTCCAATGAAGTTTGTACTTCTCTAGATCAGTTTTTTCTCCATGCAAAAGCAAAGACATAGACCATTTTGGGAAGAGTTGATCACAATGAATCTGCAACACAAGCATGAAATTTATATTTATATGCTATCTTTATTGTTTGCTGTTGTAGCAATGGGCAAGAAAATGATGAGACAAACATTCACAGTGTTACTTGAGTACAAAGGAATTTGAAAAATAAGAAGAAAAAATATACAAAAATAGATGTTATAAGTGAAAACATAAACTAAGACATAGACAAATATATATATACCAATAAACACATTTCAGCAAGTCCTTAATCAGCTAGGAAACATGAGTCTACATAAATCTGCCCATTATAAAATAGAATTTTGCATTCTGATGGCTGTGGGATAAAAAGCTGTCTTTGAGTCGCCTTTTCTTAGTTTTTATGGCTCTAAAATGTTTACCTTTAGGCAAAGATTCAAATAATTTACATCCAGGGTGTGATTGGGTCCTAAAGAATCCTCTTGATGTTTTTGAGACATCAAGTGCTATGCAGGTCTTCAAGTAAAAAGAGAGGGCAGCCAATTATCCACTGAGCGATCTGTATGACCCTGTGCAGTTCTTTCTTATGTGCTACCGTGCAACACAAAGACAGTAGGTCAGAACGCGCTCCATTGTGCAGCAGCAGAAGGACACCAGCACTTTCTCAGGGATGTTGTTTTTCCTAAAAAACCTCAGGAAATACACACTTTTAGACCTTTACAAGCTCAGTAGTATGTGTTCTTCAGGTCAGGTCTTCACTGATGTTTACTCCCAAGAGACAGAAGTCTGAGACCTTCTCCATGCTGTCCCTATTGACAATACGTGGTTGGATGTTATGCTGCGTTATATTTGAACTGAACAGAAGTTACAACTGGAACGGCCCCTGAGGTCTCAATTTCGACTCAGAAAGTCGGAGAATCCTCAATACCTCCGACTTCACGTTTAAAGATGGCCGCACTAAGTGTTAGCAGTGTAGAAGCCCCTGTAATATTATATTTATTTGTACTTCTGACCAGTTTTTGTTGCATTAAATCAGAGAGATTGCAGAAGCGTATCCCAGTGCAGTACTAACAAATCTTGTGGGGGCAGTGTCGAGCAGTATAGCTCATGTGCGGCCAGCAAAAGAAATAGAGAAGAAGAAGCTATGATGTATTTAATGGCTGCCCAGATCACCACGGTCCACTGCCTCTTTTTATTTCTCTTTTTGAGAACATTTGTGATCATGATCTCCTCCACCATCGCCATGTTTGCTAGTGAAACTGATCTCAGAAGTGAACTTTGAACTCTGCAATGCCCTCTAGTGGATGTATTGCCTAACAACCATGTCATGCATATGAGTACGTGGGCAGTGGTGTTTTACAATGTTTGACACAGATGTACCTATTTACACATGTAAAAGGGACCATGAATGAGCCCTAAAAGTTTCTTATCTGATACCATCTTATTGTTGGTCTATAGTATTAGTAAACCTCCTCCTTTCCATCAACATTTGAAAAAATCATATAATAATGACAGGGAGACAGTTATGTTGTGATATGCAGGAGGAAGATGGAATGAAAGATGGAATGAAATGATGAATGAAAGGGCAGTGAAGGTGTTTATGCAACTGATGTAGAGGGAAACTTTATTCATTTTTATTTTAAAACAACAGTGAGGAGATTTGTTTGGGTTTATATCTGCCAATACACTGCAGCATCGTTCAAACCACTTCTTGAACCACTTCAAACATAATCAATGATGCTTCAAAGCATCAGCAGTCACAGCACTACTCAGCACATATATTCAGCAAGCTTTGCTGCTTCATGTCCGACATCAAGGCTTCATACTGTTGGTTTATTTGAACATTTATGTACAATTCAGAAAAAGAAATATAAACGCTGTGATTGTGGCGTTTAACCTGTTCATACTGCGGTTGAACAAATCCTCAGTTAATATGACAGAATTAATACTTTCTTTAATATTTTGATGTAAAATTATCTTGACATGAAACTGAGAAAAGTTTGGAGTTCATGACTGACCTGAGAAGCTTCCAGACGTCACCAGCAAAGACTGAATTGGCCACAAACATTTTTTTGAGTCCACATTTATTTCGGTCAAATTAATCATCAAGCAAAACTCATATAGTCAATGCCATTACTAAAAAAAAAAAAAAAACCTATATGAGAAAAAAAAAGAAACAAAGGTACATCTAAATAAGGAATGCCATATTTTAGCCACACGCCTAAATGAATGTAGAGTCCATGCCACTATGACTGAACAGGCCTTGGCTGCAAAATGCTAATAATGGAATGGCTTAGACTATCGCCTTGAAGAAGATTAGAGCCCAAGGCCTTAGCCAGGAGAAAGGTTGGTAACATTTGATAAAGACAAAGTGGAGAAAGGCAAGGCAACTTAAGGAACAGAAGGTAGAAGAGGGATATCTGAGGATTTCAGAGAATGATAAAAAGCCAAGGATTGTTGAAGCTGTAAGACTAAACTAGCCTTATCACGGTAGAGGAATTTAAGTCTTACAAGAGTTCCTCACCACAGCCACATTGGAAATATTTTGATGGCTATTGACGGATGACTTTAGAAATTGACTTTCACCTTCTAATTGCAGCCTTGTCTGATTGGAATGATACTTTGAAGATA
Organism: Leptatherina wallacei; assembly: GCA_028567055.1. NCBI lineage: Eukaryota > Metazoa > Chordata > Actinopteri > Atheriniformes > Atherinidae > Leptatherina > Leptatherina wallacei. The sequence goes on along the minus strand of JAOXYM010000017.1, from coordinate 2,675,572 downwards.
GTGCGAGCTGAAAATGAATTTCTCCTTCATTATCTATAATCTTTTCCCATGCCTAAGATGCCAGTGCAATTTGAGCTAAATCTGGCTATCAGAGGGACTGGTATAAAAAAAAGAGAGAGAGTGGAAAGTGCAAATGAGAAAGATGGAAAATGCAAAAAAAAAAGAAGAGGATAAAAAAAAAATGTCCATGCATCTCAGAGGCCAACTATCTTTTCCTCTTACTGCCTCTTCCAGCTTCTGTCTGCATTTCTCTCCGTCTCTGGTTCCAGTGCTGACCCCGCTCATTAAAGCTGATTAAAACTTTTCCAGCGAGCGCTGTTTGCCCTCAGAAGACGATAACCTCTACAAGGCTGCTACATAAAAGAATAATAGCCGACTACAAAAGAGGGTTGGACAAAGAAAAAAACCCTTCGCCCAGGCCCAGCAAGGCCCCAATTGGAACATTTTAGAAAATTAATGAAATTTTAGATCAAATGAATTATAAATTAAGGAGCTGGAGAGAGGAAAAAAAGATGAATAAGTCATAAGAAAATGTACTCTTGCTATCAAACTGCAGGAACATGTTATCCTCCAGTAGGCTTGAAGAAACAGGGTCAGGTTCAAGCCATGCGGATTGGGAGGAAAACAAAGGTTCCCGCTCAGCTTGGCTTTGAAGATAATTGTTGCAACTGTACTTGAAAGGGGACTCTGGCCCCGGCCCCTACTGAGAGAGCTCCACTTTGACTCAATGGCTGTTTTATGTTGTTTTGTTGTTTTCCATTGTTTTTTAGGCAGAGCTACAACGGGGATTTGTGACATTTGGGAATGCTCTTTTTAACAAAAATCACATCAAATGCGAGCAGTGGCTGAAAATGTGACACACTGGCTCCTTCTGTCTAATTAATAAAATCCCTTTTAATGTTCTATTAAAAATAAATAACAAAGGAAGCGGCAGCAGTGGGTACATTAGCTGGTTTGTGTAAAGTTGGAAATGTTGGAAAAGTTGTGGTTTGCTCGCTTTGTTACTTCTCCATGTGCGAGGCGGCGGCTGTGAGATCGGACTAACACAGCGTTTATCATACACGTATGAGTCCCCTGGATGTTTGCCATGTTTCAGCTGTCAGATGAGGATGAAAAATTTATAAAAGTCGGCCTGTGTCAGCTGAGGTTTTGTCCTACTAATACAGAGGTTACACGTTGTAAAAGTGTCAGTTGCAGTGCTTAACAACAGTACACTATTTCTCTGCACAAATACACAGAAGGCATGCCACACACTAACACGGCTGAAGGGTGTTAAATGGATCATTAGCGCTGAGCTGAGGAGGCACTCGACCTTTCTCTGGCAGGGGTCAGAGGTCACAGGCCTGAGGAAACAAACCAATCCGTGATCAAAGGGCGGTCAAGACTGGTCAGCCCCGCTGAGTTCATTCACTTTTACAAGCTAACAAGTGTGCACGCTTGTGTGTATGTGTGTGTGTGTGTGTTCTTTAAATGGATTTACAGCAGGAATCTTTAAATGGCCATCAAACTCTCTCCTGTGTTTAATTTCTTAACATCTCCAATTTATTGAAGCTCTTTTTAACTCTTTCCCTATTATCCTTACATCAAGTCAAATCAAGCACTAACTTATTGTTATTATTTATAATCAGTTATTCTAATACATGTTAGCTAATTATTTGGGTATCAGTGTGTCTCAGTGCTATGACTACCAAGCTTGAAATAAATAATCCCTTTATGAAGGGGGGAATCCTATTTTGGATAAAGGCATTGCTCAGTTAGTGCAACCATGAAGACCTCCCAGTGGACACCAACAAAACATTATTTGAAACAAATGATACATCCCATCATGCCCCATGTAGCTGATGTAGAGTTGTTGTAAATGTGAGAATGCTTGAGTCATTTTTTGTGTTAATATTTAGAGTTTGAATATTTTGAAGGAGCTTCCTGCCTTGGATCTTATTCAGTTTATATCTATGGAATAGATCCAAGTCATTATAGTCCAATTATAATCCAATTGAAACTAATTCATTATATGATCCACATCTAGTTTATTGTTCATATTTGCCAATTAATGGGAACTAATTACCTTAGTAAAGACACCAGTGGATTGCATTGAATCCTCTCTTTGATTCAATCCTCAATGGTTAGCTGCACAAGGCAACAGTAGAGAGGATTTTGACAGGACGGAAAAACCTCCTGCAGAACCAGAACCAGGAAGAAGAAAGAGGGGTCAACAAGCACTATAACTCTTAGCCAGGGATGCCTGCTGATAATATAGAGAACAAATTAATAACAGCAATAATGTCATGTATTTATTTGGCGTTGGACTTGATTAAAAGATGTATCTAATTCATTTGAGGCTTTGTAATTAATTAATCTTGATTAATTGCATTTTAATTGAATGACAATAGTTGCCTCAAAAAGCTTCTTTTTTTTGTTTAAAGGGATTTTAGTGCACAACTGGATAAAATAAAAGACATAAACATATTATAAACTCAAGCTCTAGTATGTTTGGAAAATGTTATTTAATTGCGTTTGAATTCAAACACTAGAAAAAGAAATAGAAAAAATATCCCTGGCCAAAATTAAACAGACCTAAAGTTAAAGTATCATTTTAAGTACTTTAACAGCTCCAGCTGTTCTCTTATCAAGAGTCTTCAACAAGTTACAGAACTTTTAACTTTTTACATGTTTTTTGTCCACACTTTTCATTAATAATCATTAAATAGGACATCTACTGGTCTGGAGCTGGAAGCTGGGACTGACCCAGCGTGAGGATGCTTTGGAAGGGGGCGGAGCTTACGGCAGCACCCTCCGCTCGTTGAGAAGAGTGGACGTAACATGTTTTCATGCAGTCTCATAACACCAAAATCAGTATCTAGATTTGTCGCCAGTCGCTAGAGGGGTCTGAAAATTTGCTAAATATAGCGCCTAACTCGCTAAGATAGCAACTCTGCGTTAGCTAAGCTCGGACGTGTGCAATCAGTTTACCAGAAATCATGCACTGACAAAAGTTCTGTGTTGTTTGGAATTCAAACTGCGATTAAATGTGTAAAAATTTTTCAACACGTTAATTTTTTTGTAATTAATCAATCGGGATTAACACGTTAAAGTTCCAACCATAGTATTTATACTTGGACAATAAAGAGTAAAGAAAGAAATATGGATCAAAGTGCTCAGTGCATCATGGGAGGTCCCCCAGCAGCCTTGGCCTATAGCAGCAGAACTAAAAGGGTGGCTAAGGGTTACCAAGACAGTTCTAACTATAAGCTTTATCAAAAAAACAAAGTTTAGAGTCTCATCTGGAAGACAGAGAGGGTGTCTGCTTCCTGAACCCAAACTGGGAGCTGGTTCCTCAGAGACTGATAACTGCAGGTTCTCCATAGGTTTTCCACATGATTTTTGAAGTAGATGTTTTTGAATTCTCCCTAGGAGTGAGTGTGGGCATGGGTGGTTATTTGTCTCTCTGTGTTGGCCTTGTGACGTACTGGGGGCCTGCCTCGGTTTTACCCTGTTTCTCATCTGACAGCAGATGGGATAGGCTCCAGCCCCCCTACAACCCTGAATTGGAATAAGCAGGTAAAGGCACCCAGGTACTGTACTGATAATTTCTTTACAATATCTTATAATGTATGATCTGACAAGTGGACTGCAATGAGATTAACTGGTAGTGTTGAAGTAGCACATTGTATCTTTGTGAATTTAGAAATGTGTGACATTTATTATGTACATTCTTGTAGCCATTGTTGCCCAGAAGTGTCTGGAGGCTGAAAACCACACTTCACAACTTTATTTTATTGTCATTTTACAGTATCATTTCACTTTATGGCACCGCGACACATGCTAGCAACTGGATGTCAACACATTGTCCATTTTGAAAGCACTCTGTGGATGATTCAGCAAACAAAGGTAAGAGGACATTATTGACAGAACTGAGACAAAAGTCGACAGCGGACCGACTTTTATTGGTTGGAGTACGGTCAGAGAAGAGACAGGATGCAACATGGATGCTGTTGCTGATCACAATCAACCAAAGCTCAGTAATGGGCCTTTAAGATGCAATTAAGAATAACTACAGATCACATTGGCCTCAGACCTCTGGACAAGAACTTTATCGACTATACACCAGTTCTGTGTGTTTATATCCTCTTTTGTATAGAGTATGTAGTGCACAGCAGCCTTTTTAGCTGCATAGTCCATTATGAAACCTGTTGATGTTATTGGTGGTGACACATAACCAAAACACTACATGCTGTACCTATACAGCATAGACAATCAACTGATATGAAATATGAAGCTGAAAAACATCGAAAGAAGCTTAAAATTCAGTTTTTTAATCAAGACAAGGAAGGGAATTCAGATTTTCCACAAATTATGGGTTTGATGGTCATGTAAAATACCGGTAAAGTTGTCTGAAAATCCATGGGTTGTCTCAGCTTCAGTTTTTTAGTAATGGGACTGAACATGAGCCAGAAACATGCCAGCTTCAAAGAAGATGTTAAAATGAATGGAAGCTAACTGCCTTTTTGCACAAGCAGGTATCTCTGTGAAAGTCCCCCGAGGCTGAAATGTTAAGCTATTAACTTTCCCCTGTAAACCATCCATCTGTGTGAGACACAATCTGTTGGATATTGTGTTTGCATTTGAGAATAAAATAAGGCCAGGAAAACACTCTCCTCCACCTTCATTTCTAAACACGCATGTTTATGTGTGCTCTGAGAGAGAGAATGGCAGCAAGTATCTCTTTCCCTCTGATAGGCTCACATGAACCAGGAAAAAAAAGGACACAAAACAACTAGGTTAACAATAGATAATAGGACATGGGGTGCTAGCCTTTTTTACAATAGGCCATCGCCAGCGCTCACAGCTTGTTATCGTATGCTCCTCAATAATTAATGCACTTCTCCCTGGCTGCTCTGCTACATGCCAAGCTTTGATATGAGGTTACTGTGCTTAGGGTCCCACCGCAGGAGGGGCCCCTGCTCTAACAGTGCAGCGTTTCATGTCTTCCTGTTCTAAATGCCCACACAAGCTTCTTTTTTGGCCCTGAGTGCCTCTGTAGTGGCAGGATAAGATCAAGGTGAAAATAACTCATCTTTTTCAATTAACAGTAAGCATTTCTTTCTTCTTATGGTTTGCTTGAGGCAGAATAAAAAACGTTAAAGTATTTTCAAAGACTTGTTGCTAATGATGTGCAGTTTGGAAGATTTAGCATGAGAGGAGGTTATCAATAATAACAACTTTAACATGTACACTCACTTTATCAGGTACACCTGTTCATTTACTTAACACACAAGGCTCATTAGCCAATCACATTCCAACAATTTAATGAATTTAGGCATGTAGATATGATGAAGACAGCGTGATGAAGTTCAAACAGCATCAGAATGAGGAAGAAAAGGCATTTAAGTGACTTTGAGCATTACACAACCATCTGTAGTGTTTACAGAGAATGGTCTGAAGAAGAGAAAATATCCAGTAAGCAGCAGTTGTTTGGACCAAAATATCTTGTTGATGTCAGAAGTCAGAGGAGAATGGGCAGACTGGTTGTTCATGTACTTCTGTGATTAACTTGCACAGAAACATTTCATAATAACTCAGAGTGATTGATAATTGGAGTAAAGAATAGAAACTCTCGATGCGGAGGAGCAGTGCCTCTACTCCACCGTCCCGGATGCCTGAGCTTCTCACCCTGTTTTTAAGGGAGAGCCCAGACACCCTGCAAAGGAAACTCATTTTGGCCACTTGTAATCGTGATCTTGTTCTTGTTCCAAACGGAAATTGTAAAACGTGTGAGACGTTATTTGTGTGTGTTCCATATAGGAGTGATTTTGCTTTGTTATTTTTCTAACATTGTGTGGGCTCTAGTGTCCTTTATTGTTCAGTAGGCTGATGAGAAAGTGTGTCAGATAGACGTTGGGTTTGAACCCCTCTGGCTGATTTTATGGAGGGTTCGAAATGTGTCAACAGGAGTTTTCCGCTACAGCAAACCAGTTATTTTCATTTATTTTCATTTTCTGTGAGGGTTTAGTAACTGTGCTACTTTGGTTCTGTTGCCTCCACTATCAGTAAAAGCTCAGACAGAAACAGCTGTTAAACTTTACTGTCACCACCTCCAAACCGAGCTCGGGAGGCGGTTTGGGTCTTTTCAGGCATCAAACGATCTGAAAATTCATCAGTGAAATCTGAAAACCTGAAGAGTTTCGATACATTCGGAGGCCCAGGATCTGAACTTCCTGTGGAACTCACTGGAGGCACAAACTAGCTCCGTCAGCAGGCTGAGAAAAAAATCTGAACGTAACAATGATGAGAGTCAGAGAGACGACAGAGAGCTTTGCAAAAAATTTGGAAAACTTGGAGCATCCACAGAAAATTACATTCAGAGGCCCAGGATCAGAAATCCCTGTAGAATTCTTCGCAAATACAAACCAGCCCTTTGACCAGACTGAGAAAGATCATGAGATCACAAAAGAACTGCATATGTTCACCATGCACACAGGTGTACAAGAAGACCAAAGGAAATTTGGGTGCCATTAAAAGACATAAATGAGTCTCTTCAGGTACCAGACTTTGCCGAAACTCCATCAAAGCAATCTGGAAACCTGATGAATCCCCTTATAATATTCGTATGCTCAGGATCCAGATCACCAGTGGAACTCATTGCAGAACCTTTGGTTCTAACCAAAGAGAGCAAATCACAGATTGAGAAGACCTCCAGTCATCCATTATCAAAGGGAGAGGAAACTTTCTCACGGCCTGGAAACACAAACCAGTCTTGGCAGAGAGGCAGAGAAACCAACATCTGCACATCACATAAACAGGAGTCAGACAGCCAACACAGAGGCTGAGCTGGACTAAATGTCATCTAAAAAAACAAAACAAGGTCCAGAAAGTAAGATTATGACCAACCGAGGCAAAGAGTCCTACTGTTTCATCTGCACAGCCTCCCATCAGAGAACCTGATCACAATTTATCCGTGATGGGAACTGACAGTGTTCTCCGAACACCGGTTGCCTGGGATCTGTACTTGGAATCAATGGACTAATCGATTATCTTGAGAAATTTCCCTAGTTTCTAAAGTTGGTTAAATATTCATCAGATTTTCAGGACAAAGGTAAGTCCAACTTGGACATAGCGCTCAACTGTGGAGAATTCTCTGCACTGCTGACAAACAACACTAACACTGATGTTTGTAAGGATCCTGAATACCTACAGAATCCCTCAATACCACCTGGAAACCCAAGATTGTATATCCCGAATGAAGTCTTTTCATAACCTGTGATTTTATCACCACCAACAGAACCACAGCCTGAATCAACCCCTTAATCATCAGCATCTCCACCTGAACCATCAGCAGCAGAACCACATCCGATCCTTAAAGTTCTGCTGGCAAACAACCAAAGAGACAAACTGTCTGTTAGCAAACAGAAAATTTCTCAAAGCCCAGGTCTGATGATCCCAGAACACCAAGTTTCATCAAGTTTGGCTGTTAGGGATAAGAAGATTTAGCTGACCAATCAACCAGTGAATGTAGAATACATGGGTGTGTTAAAGACGCACTCCCTAACTTTAAAGGAGCCATATCATGCTTTTCCAAGCCTGTCAAAGTCAGCTTTAGGCAATTATACGCTATTTTAGCACCCACGGCACTATGGAG
>JAOXYM010000017.1:2609114-2623052 GCA_028567055.1 Leptatherina wallacei | reverse complement strand
TGTCCATCCCTGTTGAAGTTCGTTGCATCCAGTTTTTCCCCCCCCCCCCCCCCCCCTTTCTTTCTAATGAACTTGACATGGAGAAGTTTTGACTGAATCAGGCCATCACTCTGGAAGAAACCATCTGTGCATCTGAAATCTCATATCTTGCTTGACAAAATATCTTGTAGGCCTTGCAGAAATAATAAAGTCTGAATGCAATAGTAGCCGGCACTGCATCCTTTTTGAATAATGCTGGTATTACACATGTGGCTTGGTCTATGAATATCGGATGCAAATAAAAATCAAGTTATTTAAGAGCGCAGGGAGTCTGAGACTGCCAGTCAAGTCTTTGTATTCCTTTCCAGACACAGTGACAGTCATCATACATAGAAAGCATAGTAGATCCCCAGGGCCACCACACAGTCAATGTATTTCACAACTCAATCTCTTACTGTTTATTGTTGTGCCATTCTTATCCTCCTCAGAATGCCACACATACTGAAGAGACAACAATAAATACTATAAATATATGTATATAACCGCATAAAAATTGGTTGTGCTTTCCCAGACACTTGGACAGGGTAAGGACTTCTTTACAGCCATGTGTAAAACAGGTTTACAATCTGTCATTTTAAGCACAGAGAAGAGAAAAAAGGTCTGTTCTGCACAGTGCTGCAAACCCGGGGAGTCATGGTTTTTATATTATTCCACGGATAGTCAGGTCAGGCATAATGTCTCCAATATACTTATATACACCTGGTTTAAGAGCGCTATGTGTATCTGGATATCTGGATAAGGGAGGTCAGCGTAAAGCACAAGGGCACACAGATAGCATTGAGATTGTTGAGTTACTACAGTAGGAGGTTGTCACACCTGGACTCAGATCTCAGCCAGTGTTAATGTAATCCAAGCACCATAATAACGTCCTTCCTGCAAGTCAAAAGGTCCCGAAACTTACACTACAAACTCAGAACACACTAGCTGCAGCTACAGGTGTGGTATTAGCACAGAAAATAGAGACATTATAACGGAGCTCAAAACATAATTCAATTAATTCACGTCACTGAATGTATTAAGATCACATTTAAAAAAAAAAATTAAATGCAAAGATAATTTGCAGATTTCTCCAGTTTTAGTTTCTCTCCATTGGCTGCCTATTAAATATTTTTTTTCCCCCACATATAAAGCTCTGAGTGACCAAACTCCGTTGGATTTCCTAAGCTATCATAGTTCCAGATTTTCCCTACAAAGCTCTTCACTATCAGACTGCAGGTTTACTTGTGGTTCCTAAACAGGCTGCAGACCCTTCAGTTATCACACCCCTCTCTGTGAAATCCAGTTTGGGTTCATGAAGCAGAACCTTCAAATGAAGACCGTACCGTACCGTCTTCTTCCGCTTATCCGGGGTCGGGTCTTGGGGGCAGCAGCTTGAGCAGGGACGCCCAGACTTCCCTCTCCCCCGCCACATCAGCCAGCTCATCCGGGGGGATCCCGAGGCAAATGAAGACTTCAGATAAAAAAAGAAAATAGAATTATTTGCCCATCATTTCTTTATTCACACATTAAATGTTTGTTGTTTTGTTCATCAATCAAATAATCACAGTTTAAATGCCTTCATTGTACCTAATTTTACCTGAAAATATATTGTAATCCGGAGAATTTCAAATCAGCCTGTGGACTGGATTCCTATCAGACTGGATCTGGAGTCTTTCTGTATCAGTGCTGCTGATCAGCAATATGAATAAATGATAAAGAGCTACTCCACCCGCTAGGAGGCGGGGGGGCCCTACTGTCCCATACAAATAATCACTGATAATCTACAATCAAACGAGTGATAACGACTTATTTGAGTGGACAACCACTCACACTCACATTCCTGGGAAGAATTTAGAGGTGCCTATTAACCTTCTTTTTATTTTCTTCTTCTTACTTGGGGTGATTTCAAATCAAACTAAAGTCACTCCTCACAGAAGGTGAAAGACTGTTTTCTACTGGTTTAGATTCTCCAGTATGTGTCCCAGTTACTAATGGTAAATATACAGAGGAATAGCAACAATCTCTTCTGTCATAAGAACATGTTAAGATGAGATGCTCTGAAAAGATCAGCTCTTCACAGACCTAAGTGAAATGCTTCTTCAGAGAAGAGAAATATAGTACCAGTATCATATAATTATTGGGATCTCCAGATAGAAAGCAAACTTGCAGTCAGATAAAATACTCATCATCAGAGCATTATTTAGTTGTAGTAATTCAATCTTTATGTGGAAAGTTATTGAGTTGGATCTGCAGGGGTCTAACAAAGACCCCTGCTGCTGTCCTGGAATTTTGAGAAATCGGATAAGAGAGGCCCATCACCTCTGACCCAAGTAACTGTTCTGTTTGTTGACCCGAGGACTTTGAGGTAAAACACAAGCTGCAGATTTGAGAGCTTGAAAAGAAGAAAAGAGAAACTGAAAAATAAAAGATTCAAGAATCTAAATCAAAGATACCGATAGCTGATAGTGATGGACACAAAGAGAAACAAGTGTGGACATCCATCGTCTACATTTGAGAACATTTTTGCTGTTATGATGGAAGCTTTTGCCTTTGATTTTCTTTTATGTGTGAAGGAACTGAAAACTGGTTTGTTACCAGTTATATACATATATATATATATATATATATATATATATATATATATACATATATGTATATATATATATATACATATATGTATACATATATATTTATGTATATATATATGTATGTACAGTTGATGGAAATCTGACATTTATATTATTCAAACAGTTAAATGGAAATCATTCAGTAAAAATTGAATAAATTATTGTTTTTCAAGCAAAGATGGATGTTTCTCATGGCCGATCTGACTGTATTATCAGTATTTATTCTACTTATTTTATAGGCTGGTAAAATGTAGTGAGTCATTTAGCTATTTTATCCCCTTAGTCTCCCCTTATTTCCTTAGTCTCTGTCTGTTAAGTGAGGTTGCGCGCGTGTCTGTAGGTCTGTGCCGTTTTTTTTTGTTTTTTTTTAGTTTATGGTCGGTTCAGACGGCCCTGCGGTGCTCAAAGAAACGTGACTGCTTCCACTAGTTCCTGAAAGACGGGACTGTTTTCACGGTTCCCGTTCTACATGCAGGGGTTACTGCTTTAAATGATCTAAAGTGATCATATGAAGAAGCAGAGCTGCCTTCGATTTTGCCTTCATGCTTCGCTCTGATGACTCATGCACGGTGCAACTGTGGTGGATGGTGATGCCAGATTTGGGTTTTCCCCCCTAATGTTTAAGGCTCATTTACAGTGTGTTTTACTGGGATTTTGCCTGGAGGCTCCATATAAATCTGGCACTCTCCGGAACAAAGTTGAACTTAGAAAGATGCCGTTCACGAGCGCCAGAATGAACAAGTTCACAATATCGTTCATTAGGTGGAAATAGAGCGCGTTCAGTTCACGTTCATCCAGAATATGAACGAGTTCAATGAACGATCGTTCATTGAACTTGTTCATGCACAACACTGAACAGGTGTATAAAGTGCTTTTAGCCTTTGTTGAAATGTCCGTAAAAGTTTTGAGGTTTTAATGGTTTAAAACTGGGAAAACATTTTCTTCTGTGGCTCTGTATTGAGTAGCTGTTCTTCGTCAGGATTCCTTTATGATCCTCCTAACTGAGAGTGCTCTGACTGCTGCTCACTGCAGGTAAGACAGCAACTGCTCAAAAGTACTTTATATGATCAGAGTTTTAAAAAGAAAAGAAAATCCCTTTAACTTCACTGCTGTGCTGCACTTTTTAGCCTTGCCTTGACCCAAGTACCAAACTCTGAACACCAGAGGAGGAAAAAGAAGGGAGCAAAGTCAGTGAACCACAGTTTACAGTCAAAGTCTGCCAAGTCTGTATCCCCATCAATGACATTAGTGAAGGAAGATTTAACATAGAAAAGTCAACCCTCACCCGTTTGAATAATATTGCACACCCAAAAATCACTGCTGAGTAAATTCCCTCACCGAGAGGTTCTCCATCTCAAGGGTCAGAAGACAAATAAAAGGGTCTTTTAGATGATTAATGGGAGAAAAAGAAAGAAAATAAATTAAGTCCTGCTGAACAAATCTGCTTTCATTTTGTGAACCATGTTGGAGGGTCCTTTAAAAGTTATTAATAGAAACCTTGTGACATGTTTCGAGGGAAACCCGCTTTGTTGGTATAGCTTCTATAATGTCTGACCGTAACAGTGCATCACAGGTTAAATATTATGCTTCGTACTTCATGTTTAAATGTCAAATATCTGCAACATAAACTAGAAGTAACTAAAGCGTCAGATGAAGTTGTGGAGAAAAAAGTGCAATATTAGAATTACAATATTGGATGGGAGGAGGATCGACTGGCTGTTCAACTGTGCTGTGTAACTTATGAGAAGTGAAACAAGACTGGAGGAATAGAGAAACATATGGAGGATGGCAATGAGAACCAGAGGAAGCAACAGCTGATTCCAGTTTCACCTTATTAACGGTAGTGTTTTTCTGTAGTAGCTTCCTTCCTCTCATGTCCATAATCCTTCCTACAATGAAACATCAACATTAGAGGAATTTGGGAAAGAGGGGGAAGGAAAATGAGAAAAGGGGGTGAAGGTCCGAGTATCTGCTGCTCCTTGCTTCACTTGTGGCAGGTTAATGTATACCTGTGCACACATCCCGTTGTTATTCAGACATGTATGTGCATATGCACTGTTTACATCTGTAAGTAAGCTAATGGAAACTAACCCTAAATACTTACAGTATGAGCGTCAAAGCACATGGAACACATGTTTGATTCTAACACTGACCAAAGAAGCAGGCGCACACACACGCGCACACACACACCTGCCTCTTCTTGCGTCCTCTGGGGAAACTTGAAGGCCTCGACCTTGAAACTTGAACTCAGTGTAGAGCAAAATGCTTCCACATTTTACAAATATGCACAAAGGAGCATGTATGTTTTCACAGAGGACCTAAAAGGACAGAGAGGGCTACTGACCCCCAAGTCTGTTTTTATCTGACTTAATCTCTAACACACTTCCTGGCATCAAACAATTACACTCTACTGCAGGACTTGTGTGTGTGTCATGATTTTCAGTTGGTTATATTTCTTAATCAAGGAGTTTGTTCGATATAACCTCTGTTGAAGCTGCACTTTTTTCTCAGTAGATGAACAGACAGACATGACTGAGAAGGATTACTTTGGAATGAGTGTATACTGTTTTTTTCTCTATTTTGGAACAGATAAGTTCAACATAATTTAATTTTACAATGCATTATATACACCCCAATTCCAAAATATGCGAGAATCTGTGTAAAATGTAAATAAAAACAGAACTGAATGATTCGCAAATCTCATAAACCCATATTTTCTGGATTATGTTCATGATAGAGGTTTAATCTGCATTTATAGATTTCACAGTGATTTCTGGAAGTGTTCCTGAGTCCATGCAGTGATCTACATAGAATCATATATGTTTTTAATGCAGGAGAGCCCCAAGATCACAAGCATCCAGATTTGCATGTTGGCCTTATCCCATGCATTCAGAGATTCCTCTTGATTCTCTGAATCTTTCATGATATTATACACTGTAGGTGGTGGGATCGTCAAAGTCTTCCCCATTTAACATTGAGGAACATTTTTCTGAAATTGTTCCTTAATTTTTAGACCCAGTTTGTCTCATATTGGTGAACCTCTGTCCATCTGAGAGGCTCTGCCTCTGAAATGCTCCTTTTATACACAGTCATGTTACTGGCCTGTCACCAGTAACCTAAGTAGTTGTCAAATGTTCCTCCAGTTGTTTTTCCAGCCTTTTTGTTGCCCCTGATCCAACTTTTTACAGATGTGTTGTTGCCATCAAATTCAAATAAACTGATTCAAATATTTTCCATGAAAAGGTCAAATATCTCAGTTTCAACATCTGATATGTTGTTTATGTTTTACTGGGAATAAAATATGGGTTTGTGAGATTCATTAATCATTGCTTTCTGTTTTTATTAACATTTTGCAGTGTCGTCACTTTTTGGGAATTGTCGTTGTACAAGCTTATGTTGTATGCCGTATGTTGTTGATAACGCAAAAAAGCTGGATGCTGCTATTATTTGATTTCTCTTTAAAAAAACAACAACAAACAAACAAGAAAAAAAAACAAGTAGTAATCGTAATGAATAACCAGAATACAGCATTACTTTTGGTTCAGTTCTACCAATGTGAAAATGAAAGTTTGGATCTTTAGGAATTCAGCCGATCTCTGAGAAATTAATTGATTTTTTATTCAAAGAACGTAGTTTCTATTTGACACATTTTCAATGCAACGTCTTCATGCTCAGCTCGCATCCTTCATGTTGCTAATATACAATTTAGCCACAGTCATACTAATCCCTTTCTGACAGGGATAAAGATGCGAATTTCCATGTAAAAAGGCCTTCATTACAACATTAGGTCTCTGGTGGTGTAAGTGTGAAGTTCCACATGGCTAATAACAGCCCGAATCTCCTCAGGACCCTGATCTTTTATTCAAGTCAGGCCTTGTGCAGTCCAACAAACTTCATTTATATTGCATGTCCTAGTCAGCAGTATGGAGAGATGAATTAGCATACAGAGTCGCGGACACAGTGATTACAGGCTGACAGGCGACTTACACGCCCCCTGCAAAGAGCCGAACATGTCTTCATTTTAGTTTTTTTCCCTCTGTCCTTCTATAGCCCGGAGCAGCTGATACAAGGGTTTCTAATAGAGCAGAACACAGGAGAGACGAGGCGAGGGGAGCTTTAATAATGAATGGATGACATTGGTGATGGTAGAAAGAGGCAGAGAGAGCTGCAGAGGAAGAGAAAGCTTTGATTAAAGAAGCTTTGTGGAGTATTTTAACATCAATTAACCAGTGCAAAATTTAAGTTGGGACATTAGTTGTGTCTGTGGGAAGACATTCAAACAGGGTGATGGCAGTCAGGTCAGATTTATTTGTGCAAGATCATCCCTCACAAATTTAAAATTCTTGTCTCTGAGCATGAATGGGAAACAGATCTGGACACTAACTGGTATAATATGTGTTACGCACATATATCCACTTATTTTCAGCCACTATGGAGAATTCTTACTTTAAATTCCTGCTGGTATATATCACATTTAGTAATGTGTTGCACGTCAGTTTTTGTTAAGAAGAAAAAGACAAACCTGTGTTGCTCTGCCTTTAACTGGCTCTCAGTAGCTGCCTTCATTGGATGGTTGGATGGCAACACAAATGGCAAAGTGTGAAAATATGAGTTGTCCTTTTTTTTGGCTCAAGTATATATAGTATAGTAATCTAATATAACAGTACACTCACTTATCTGGGCAGCAATGTACCACTAGATACTAATGAATCCCAACGTTAGAGTCAGGGGTTAAATTGAGAAAAGGATGTCCGTAGTTTAGCTCCAGTACGTGTACTTTATCATAATAATACTTTGTTTTAGACTTCTTAACAATATGCATATTTTGACACTTTTCCAAAGTTCAAAGACATGCAAAGTAGGGCTGCACAAATATGTGGAAAAATATCCTTCATCACTAGATTAGATTGTGGGATGTGCATATCACAAGGAAAGCACAAACTGTGATAAATAGTAGTGCTGATGTGAGTTAGACTGCAAAACAAACTAGCTAAAAACTAGCTAAAAACTAGCTGTCATTTTCAAATAGGGAAACTTTTACAAATATATTTACATTAAAAATCTTACGGTTCAGGATAGAACGTGGAAAATATCAGACTGCTTTAAAATCTGTCGGCCTTGAGCTAAAGCCGTTCATCTTTTATAATACGTCCACTTGCAAAAGGGTATTTCATGACTGTGAGGAACTGCTCAACAACATTTTGTGGGAGAAGTCATGGAAAGTTCTCCACAGAAAACACAGAACATCTATTTCCCTTTCATTTAATTACTAAAAACTGTTTAATTCATATTTCTAAATATAATTATTCTCTTCCTGTAACACTACAGTTACAGAGGATACAAACACAGAAGACAATACATTTAGAAAGATTTTATCAGCTTTGCACACAGCTGACTGGATCTGGAATAACTGGCCTGTGTGCAGACCAGAGGGGATGTATTGTTGCATCTTGTTGCATGCTGTGCACTCATGAAACTGCAGAAACCCTCATATAAAAATTCCCAATCAGTAGGCCTCTTTTTAATGTAATTATTTATCTTTATACACATTCAGAGGACTTTTACTGCTACTGTTGGACCTTTTATGTACAACTCCAAATACGGAAAGAGGAATGATAAAATAATTTTCTTGACATCTGATTAGAGGACTTGGAAAAAAATTTAATGTTTTACTTGAAGGTGTATTTGTTTAGTTGACTTGACAGTAAGAAAAGTGTACTACTATATATTTAGCTTCAGTGATATTTAAACCTGTTTTTAACCACTTTATTTGATGTGTTTTGCCAAATGTAAATAAAAATAGTATTAAAAAATCCAAGTGTACTTTAAACATATACTGCTTTTACTAATAGACCTTATTAGGAAACATGCAAACAGAATGTCATCCCGAAGCATGTTAGCCTGCAGATCGGGTACAGTTTATGATTTACACCTCACAAATGTTTTTAATGGGTTCAACCTATAGATTTTATATGAAACTTGACTAAATATAACTAAATGTTGGTATACTTGTAGAACAAAGAGTGGCTATAAGATTTTCTACCACAGATATATGTATTAGAGGATAAGTCTCCAGCACCACCAGGCCTGCCAGTGAAGGCAGAAAAAAAGATTTATCTTTTTAGGCCTAAATGGATCATCTGTGGCCAGGGATCACCAACTCCAGACCTCTTGAGTCAGAGTAAATAAATAAGAACTACCTTGGCACCGGTACCCATAGATCAGGGCTATTCAACTCATGTTCCCTGCGGACCAGAGTCCTGCAGCTTTTTGATTTGTCCCCGCTGCAACACACCTGATTCAAATTAAAGGATTGTTAAGAGGCTTGTGCTGAACTTGACAACAAGCTGTTGGAGAACCATTTAATCTGAACCAGGTGTGCTGCAGCAGAGAAACATCAAAACCCTGCAGGACACTGGCCCAGGAGGTACGGAGTTGGTGATGCCTGGCTTATGGCTATTAAACTCCAGCTCTTAAAGGCCACTGTCCTACAGGTTTTAGATATTACATTTTTCCTGCACAAAAAATTTAAATTAAAGGGATCTACAAGCGTGTTGTCATTTTTTGCGCGATGAGCCATTAATTTGAGTCAGGTATGTTGAAGCAGGGAAACATCTAAAACCTGCAGGACTTGGCCCACAAGGACCTGGAGTTGAATTGCCCTGATTTGCAGGTCCAGGTGCCAAGATGGTTCCTATTTAGGATAAAAAATAACAGCCAAATAAAACAAGAAAAAATAAAATAGAAATATTTTGCAAGTAAGCACAAATTTTCTGGTCTAAACCTTTCCACCTCAAGATAAAAAGAAAACTTTTCTTGAATATAAATGTCCATTTTTCCATAAATATGCTATGAAGTCCTTTTACCTAAGAGGGTTTTTTTTTTTCAATGCACAATTCAACCCAAGCAGTTGGGATCTAAAGGCCTTGCCCAAAGGCTCAAGTGATAATGAATTGCCTCCCCCACCTGCTGCTCCTGGGATCAAACCAGTCACTGCTTCTCTGTGCTAATTCTTTGCTTTTCTCTATTTCACTCACCTATCCGTGTTTATTTGTTTTCCCAATGCATGCATTAAAATGTGAATCACTGAGGAGGAAAGCAGAAGAATGCAAAATTAAGAGATGGGCGAAGAATTTGACAGGAAAATGTGTGTGTGTATGTGCATCAAGTCAGTTCCAGGAAAAAGTGTGTGCCTGTGTGTGCATATGGAGATGGAGTAGGGGGTTGTAATGTATTCAGGACAGGCCTGGCCAACCAGTGCTATCAAAGGGACCTGCCTGACGAACTGTAATAACTGGAAAATTATTTTGATAGCCTGAAACAATCTTGGATATCACAGAACTTTATTAAAATAATATCAAATCAAATTAGCCTGTATCCCCATAATGAATTAAGTAACAGGTTACGCCGATATTAATCTCCTGGCTGGCTCGCAGGCATGACGGCTTCAGCATTTAATCAGGGCTGCCGCTCTCTCTCTCTCTCTTTCTCTCTCTCTCTCACCACGGGAGGGTCTGTTAACACACACACACACACATCCAGGAGAAATCCTCGACAAGCCGACAGCCCCGTAGCTGTGCGGCGGTTAAGCGAGGAAGCCTTCAAAAGGCACACTCACTCTCTCTCCTCCCTTCTAAATAAAGAGGATGATTTTGCCCCATTTCCCCCCCTTCTCCCTCCCTCCATCCCGTCTTCGTCACTCGCCCCTGGTGAGGTTATTCAAGAGCACAGGAATCAGTGTCTCTAATGTGTGTGTGCGCGGGCTGAGGGAGTATTCGGGTGGGGATGTGAGGAAGCAGGGTCTCGGGAGAGTTGTGATTAGCAGCTGACCCACAGGGAGAGTAATATGAACCTTTTCCCTCACACCTCCCCATCCGTTACCCCCACCCCCCCACCCCCCCACCCCTCCACTTCCAAACCACATCACAATCCTCAAGCCAGTCTAAAATACATTTAACGGCACATTCTAACCGGCATGTTTGATGCTACACAAAAGAAAGAGAGAAATCCTGTTTTATAGCATATTTCATCCCAGAGACTCGCTCTGAAAAAGCAGGCATGACATAACACTTTCTGCTATAAGTACCTTGAAAGTAAACATTCAAAAAGTACTTCAGAAATGGCCTTCCAGCAATAGTTGCTCCTGATGTTGCAGTCAATCTGTTTCTCCCACACAGACTTGTAAAATCTTTTAACTCGTGCTCTTTAACACCACTTTTAGTGTTCCTTGTTTCATCATAAGAGGTGACAGCATCTGCAGTAGGACAGAGGAAGGGCTGGCAAGGTATCCAGACATCATCTACCTACTGCTAGATCAGTCATCTCTAATTTTTATTTGCTTGAAATCTTATTCTGTGTGATGGACCTGCGACTCGTCCAGCGTGTGCCTGACAGTAAGAGGGATAGTCTTCAGCCCAACCATCCTGGATTGGATTAAGCAGGCAGAGAAAAAGAATGGATGGATTTCACACTCATTTTACGTATTAAAATCTGCTCATATTTAGTCAAATGATAATACCTGATTAGGCTGAGACACCAGGAACTTAAATATGCCTTTATAAAATGTCAGTTAGAACATTTCTGATGGGGGACTGGGCAGGGGAACAGAAAGTGACATGGGTAGCAAATGTAAATGAGATTAGATTTTAAGAAATAATTAATTGATTATCAAAACTAAAGTGGTCAAAAAGTAAAGCAACATTTATTAAATAAAACTACCAACAATTTTTTTCAAAAATGTAAACAAGTGTTTACTTTGGATGATTTTGCATTTTTGCACAAACTAATGAAAATGAGAAAAATGACCTCTGAGCCAAATCATAATGTTTATCAGTGTTTCTTCAGCAGTATTGGCCATTTAACTTTGCACAGTCGTCAAATCAGGTGTTTTTTTTTTTTAACATACATCCTCTTCATAAAATGTAAACCGCTTGGATCCATGCATCCTGCCTTGTATCAACTGTTCAGGCTGCTGCTGGTGTAATAGTTTAGGGGATATTTTCCTGGCACACTTTAGTATCTTAGTACCAACATGGCACTGTTTAAACACCAAAGGCAACCTGAGTTTTGTTGCTGACTATTTCTATCCCTTTATGACCACACTGTAGCATCTTCTGATGCTTCTGATAATTCAATGAGGTCACTGTACTCCAACGGCCTCCACAGTCACCACATCTCAATCCCACATTCCACCATGTGGATGTGGTGGAACGAGAGATTCTACAGCAACTGTGTGATGCTATCATGTCAATATGGAGCAAAATCTACGAGGAATGTTTCCATCACCTTGTTGGATCTATGACACCAAGAATGAAAACTTGTTACATACTCCACAAGAAGTGAGAACTTTGTTCTGGTTCCCGAGGCTGCAAGAACAATAAAAAAGTTCGTTTTGGTCGGGTCATTTCATCCTCCATGAGAAGCTTTGTCTGAGACAAGGTGGGGATTACTGCGGGGAGGTCGTCTGTGTCTTTATGTGCAATGAGCTATTGACCTGATTATTTTATATTTCACGTGAAACTTTGTCCGTGACAGTGCAGGATTGTGCACACGGCAGTATCCGTGTCTTTATTTACCACCTGTGTTGGATCCATTTTTGCACTTTCTCACCACCTCAATCAGCTGTCCATTCATCCTCGCATCAGTGGAAATACGGAAGTGACTACATTCCGCTTCATGCTTTCCCATGTTATCTATGCCCACCTCAAATGTGCAACCAATCACACAATACTTCTCAAAGCCTCACGACAAGAAAGTTCTGTTCGAGAACTGGTCTTAAACACATCCGGCGAGAACAAAATGACGTCATTTTGTTCTTGTGGCCTCGAGAACAAGAAGAAAATTCTTGCTTCCCGTGGAGTATGTAAACGCCAAAAGGCAGCTCTGAAGGTAAAATGGGGGTTCAACCCGAAATGAGCAAGGTGGCCAGGGGGTGTATTTCCAGATAGAAAAAAAGGGTGTTTGAAATGGTTTCCATCTCTCATTTTTCCTTCTGTTGTCTTCCCACAGACCCTGAATGAACATCAGACACTTAACAATAAACATTCATTGAAGCCTCAGACCAGAAAACTCCACTCAAACAGCATTTGTTGCAGTTTTTAGTGCCAGAAGTTACATTTTCTTCTTCACTGGAAGAGATGTGTCTCTATTTTTCCCTGTATTCAAATCTCTTTTCTCCCACATTCATAAATAGGCAGCAATAACACTTTAGCTCAATGCACACTAATTTGGTTTGGCAGCTTGTTAAAAGGCCCTCTTTATTCACAACATTAGCGTGTGTCCCTTCTTTAGAAATGTGGATACATATAATAGGTCCAAATTATATTTACAATGAAATAAAAATGATTCAGCTCTACGCAGCCTTTTTAGACAGAGCTGGTCTTTATATCTTTTTAAAGTCTGACATGGTAGTGGGACTTCCAGTGTACCCTCCTGAGCTCCGTCTCTCAAGTGCTGCTCGTGAAGAGGTGAAAGGAGAGCCACGCTGCTTCTTCCTCCTCCCTTCCACCACCTCTTCTCATTCTGCACTCCCTTAACTGTTGTCCTCCATCTCAACCCCCCCCCCCCCCCCCCCCCCCCCCCCCCCCCCTTCTCGCTGATATTGCTGTCGCTTCCTTCTTATCTGTCCCCCGCCTGCTGTCTTTCTTTCTGCACCCCTCCCCTCCTTCTTGTTGTGTTGCCCAGCGGACTGCGCCACACAGCTCACCTCGGGGTGGGAGGGATGGCGGGGACACTAAATCTTTTGATGCAGCCGTTTGTGGCGATAGCATCTGAACTCGCAGCGCCTTTGCCAGGCAGTGCTGACAGATGTAGCAGGACCCTTCCACAGCTCCCAGCTATTGGATATCTATTACTGCTTGTGCTCTGTGTGTGTGTATCTGTGTGTGTGTGTGTCCGAAAATATAAAAAAAACAAAGAAATGTGAACTTGCATGTGTGACACTATAGATGTGTGGCCTGATGTATGTGGCACATTTCATGAAGATGTCTGTGTGCTACCTCTGTTGGGTTAGCACATGCACACACACACGTGCACACACAAAAGAAAACAAAGCCATGTCACTCATAATCTGATATTTATATCATATGAACCCATCTTTCCTATTAGAGTCGCAGCACTTAGAGAAGCTATAGTGAAATACGAAGCACTTTATCTTGTGATCCAGGTACATTCATTCCTGCACATAAGGACTTGTATGTCCTTGAACTCCTGCACTTTACAAAGACACACACACACACACACACACACACACACACACACACACACACACACACACACACACACACACACACAC
>JAOXYM010000017.1:2517230-2528411 GCA_028567055.1 Leptatherina wallacei | reverse complement strand
CCCGATAGGCACATCGGGAGGCAGTGTAGGGTTCAGTGTCTTGCCCAAGGACACTTCGACATGTAGTCGGGGGGAATTGAACCGCTGACCTCCTGTTTAGTAGACGACTGCTCTATCCACCGGAGCTACAGCCACCAATTTAGCGTTGCAACACTTCTCCACTTGTCCTGATCCCTCTCGGCTGGCTCTGGTCCTCGTCCATGGGTATGCTGGGACATGCGGTCCTCACCCAGCCTGTGTGTGTCAGTCACCCTTCAGTTGCTTGCAATCCTAGCGTGCCTGTGGACCCTGGTGCATGCGCCTTCCCCGTTGCTCGTTTGCTGCTGGTTAGCTTTGAGGCCGCCCCCTCCTGCTCTAATCCCTTTCCTTTTATCTAGTGTTTCTCCAAGAGTGCTAATTGCACAGTGTCATGGATTGGGTTAACACGTCATAAGGTTTGTGATATAGTAACAAGGGGGTGGCCAGTTCACATGAAAAATTAAAAAACAAAGCAAACTAAAATCAGCTAAGCACTAAAAAGGCAAAACAGCACACAATAAAAAAAATAATACCAAATCACTTGTGCTGGATCACACATGCACTAGTGTACATCTCTATCGCTATATTTCCATCATCTCTTGCTTGGAAGCCCTCAGAAAAGTCTGTTTTGTCAGTCTATATCGCATGTATTGGCAATGTAATGAATATATGATTCTTTCCAAATAAGAACCAGAGTCTGCCCTTCTGAGCTAAGAAACCCAACATACGGAGATTTTACATCACATTTCTTGAAGAAGTAAGTGAGATGCATTACTGAAACTAGGCTTATTTACTATATAAGTTTAATTTCTAGGGAAAAAAAGTGAAAAAAATAAATAGCTCCTACCAATTATCTGATATGGAGATTTTTTTTTTTTAAATGTGTACACCTGTCATGTTTCCAGCTTCTTGCTGTCAGCCATTCTGGTCTGATGTGGTTGAGAGGACAATGCATACAGCAACTTTAGAGATTTGTTTTTCATGAAATTGTCAAACAGTAACAACAATCTGTCGACGTTCTGTTTTCTACCGTGAACAAATTACATTTTTAGATGTAATGGGTATGTGTTTCCAAATGTTTGACTGAAACTGTACACCATTTGATAATTATTTAACATATTTCAGATTATTGGAGCACAAGAACATAACAAACATAAGAAAAGAAAAACATTTTAAAAAGACACTACTCACCATTCAGTGTCAGTCTTTGTATATGTGTAAATCCAGTTTCTCTGTCTCCTTCTATCTGCATGTGTGAGTGTGAGTGTGTGTGTTTGGTTCAGACAGGGGACTCTGTGTGATCTGAGGCCAGGCAGGGTCTTACTATGGTTAGTAAGGTCACAGAAAGCCAAGTTACAGCCTAATTAGATCACTGCACACATCCTGCTTAGAGGCTACTCAAACACACACACATTCTCCTTTATCTAGTCGTGTATAGTGTGTGTGTGTGTGTTTGTGCGTACTGTGGACAGGAAGAGAGTAGCCTCAGACTGCAGCTGACCCTTTGACCAGCATATAACTCAGGAACATCTGCAGGTCACACACTTACACAGCAGAATGGCACTTCATGTCTCTGTTACAAAGACAGACAGTTGAAGTAAACATGTCTCGTCCTTTTGGACAGTAATCCATTGTAACCTTCTCTTCTCTACTGGCAATAATGGCTTTGTGAACTGGTTAATCATCATTCTGCAGTAAATAGACGAGAAGTGTATGTTGGCTTTGTGTTTATGTCTTAATTAAAACCTAAAAAAAACTAAGAACAAGAAATGTATCATCAGTTTTTCTGCAGACATGGACACCATCTGGAAAGGATGAAAAATAAAAGATATGATTCTTGGATATTTCAGTTATAGGACACTGAAGAGTTATGGGAGGTTTTATTTCTCTAAGTTAGGAGAGTATTTTTTTTATAACAGTGTCATTTGGTTCATGAAAAAAAAAATTAAACCAGTATTCATCCCTGTGGAATAATTCAGAAGTAAAAACTGTGGCTGGAAAAAGTCAGTGACCACATTCTTTTGGTCACTTCTCTATACACTTTTACATTGACTCAGTCTGAAATAACTCCTGATGTCCTCTTTTCTTGTCTTGTCTTTTCTTTTCTTTTCTTTTCTTCTGACATTCCGAACTTTGCCAAAACCGAGCAGCGTCCGGAAAAAAAAAGGGGCGTCAACATAATTAATTAGTCTTCGTCATCGTTGACGAAAACAACACTGCTTGGATCATAGCGAGATGATCTTGCCAAAAGTACGCTAACCAATAGAAAGCCAGATACAATGCCATTGTCATCTCTTCCCGCTACCCCCCATTCTCAGCTGTCATCACGTGACTTGTGGGTCGATGATGTTCGTGGGTGGCAAAAGACCGGCTTGGCTGCTACAGCTAGCTTTTCACATCGGAAAAAATAACGGTACTTCTGTGCTGTGCCTTTTGATGTTACAGTTCCAAAACGTATTTGCGTGCAAACAGAGACTTTTAGAGTGTGAAGAGAGTGTTTTGAGAGAGAGTGTGATGCAAGATTTGAGCTCTCAAATCTACCAAATATGCTCCTGATACATGGCAGGATAATAGCCCCATACAGCAGATCCTTAACAATCATCACATGGATTGTATCATAAAATCCTGAAATAGCTGTAAAATGATCTCAGCCATGCCAGTACAAACTTTGTCAAATTTCAGATGGAATTTGGACAAATTGCAAGGTTGCACTGAGTTCACAGCGAGTGGTTGAATTTGATAAGTTTGGGATGTTGTAAAATCCTGGACTGACTGTATGATCTCAGAAGAGATAAACAAAAAGTTGAAAGATTGATTTATACATTTTAAGCAAGAACAGATACAAAAAAAAACAAGTTTGTTTTTTGGGGGGTGTTTTTGTCCTTGCCAAATTAAGTATGAAATTTAAGAGGAATAATGGAAATCTGGAAGGTAAAAGAATCCATAAAAATAGCCACTTTTAGAAATAACAAAAAAGGGACACTGTAAAAAAAAAAGAAGAAGAAAAAAGCTCAATTGTTTGCCTAGCAAACTGACCTTGAGGTTTAATCGCATCAGAAACTTGCTTCAGAGAGAGCAGGTAAGTTTTCTGGGTAAAATTGACCTCTAACCATTATTTATGTTGGCAAAACAGAAACATTATCATTAGGCCTGAGAAGAACCCAGTGAAGGTCAGGCCGACTACTGTCCTCATGATTCACAAATAAAATAGAGTCTATCATTGGACTAAATAACTCACCTTGAAACTAAAACATGTTAAGCTGCTTTTGTTGTCATTTTTTAAAAATTTTTTTCTTATAGACAGTATAGTTTTATGCAGGGGTGAAACTAGTTATAAATTCTTGCCGGTACTATTGCCAAAACCTTTATCTCTCTTTCACTTCATGCATTTTTAAATAGCAAAGTCGAAACCCAAACAAACAAAACATACATAAAAACATGAAATAATATTTTACTGTAGGCTACTTGTAAGCCTATGGAATAGACAGGAATTAAAAGTACTTGACATTTTTTTAAACTATTTCTTTTAATTGATAAACATCGAGGATGCGAGTCTCTAAGAACAGATCATGAGCAAAACTCAAAGTGGAACTACCCCTCATCAAAACACATCACCTAAAAGATTTTCCACAGAAGCCTAAAGTAGTTAACTTCTCTTTTGAACAAAAATAATTTTTCTCTGCATGATTACTTTGACAAAAGAATTGACTATTTAGTCATGCTTCTCTCTATTTTTATTTAAAAAGTCTGCAGATGTGATGAATGATGAATAAATCATGTTGAAAGTGTTTCAGCCGAGCACAAGAATGTGTGGAATTTTGTTGGTGTAATTTATTGTTCGTCCTGTTGCAGCGTCTCTTGACGTCTGTGGATCAGTTGTGGAAAACGTTCCAGTGCATGAAATCATAAGCAACCATTTGGAAGTAGACGTGCATACACAGTGAAATCTCCTGTCATTGGCTCATAAGCGGATTCTTTTCGGAGCTGTTCTGTGTTGCTATATAACTTTTGGCCACTAGAGGCGCTAAACCTGTAACTTCCCACAGGCCACACGACACTGTCGCAAAAAATTAAACAGTCTCCATCTGTGTTTTGGAATCATGTTTGCAGACCACTTTGACCAGCTGATAGTGAAATAATTGGATTCAGGAACTTTAAATTACAGTTTTGGTTATCAAATGAAGTAGTAACTTTGGCACAACTCATGTCATGAAAACGTCAGCATTAACCCTTAGCTTATGGGACATTACAGTAGTACTGCTTCCGGATGAACAGTGAAAACCATAAACTAAACCAAGCCAACTAAACTTGCGTGAAATATTTAGGGAGTCAAGTTAGTTTTGGTCTGTAGCTGATTAGCTTCAACTAGCTTCTACTCATCAAGCACTTACTGCCATTGTTTTGAATATATACTGGCTGGAAGCCAAATCACCTTTCAGATACTTTAAAGACAGCATCTGAGTACAGAATTCGTCTGATTTTACATGAATGATAATCTCCCACAAATAAAACTAAAAGTGTAAGAACGTCTTGAATATTTGCTCACACATTCCACAACATACACACTCTGGTAATAACTCCTGTGCATGTTTACAGGGACCAGGATGGCTAATTCAATGGCCAGTTTTAACTCAAGCTGTGATTCAGTTCACACTGACTGTAAGGAGGGGGGTTGCTTAAATGAAACACAGGCAATAACCCAAACACAGCCCCATCTGAAAGAAAAAATAGAGTTAAATACAGAGAATGTCTTCTATACTGACTCTAGACACAACTTATAACCCAAATGAAATGAAATGAAAAATACTTTATTTATCCCTCTTAGAGGGAAATTATTGAAATAATATTTAACAAATAGGACTTCATCAACAGACAAAAGTCCACAGACAGGCTTAAACCTCATCAGAATATTTGATGAGACCTAAAAAGAACAATAAAAACTGTAAAATATGAAAATAGATTCACTTCGAAGGTTAAAGTAGTGTTTAACCTTTATATCTTTTGAATCATGGTATCTTGTCATTTCATATCCGATCACAACAAATAGACCAACAGACCAGATTTTAAACCGCCTCCATTTTCCATCCACTTAAACACACAGTCCTCCTTCTGACGAGCTTCTTGTCCTTCATCCCTCCTTCTGCCACATGCTGCAAGGCGACCGATCTTTAATTGTTGCCGTAATCAGTGTGATTCATATTGCCTCATTAATATGCCTGTTGTTCACACAATCTCCCCACGTCTCTCTCCTCACTAATGTATCCCTTCCATCCTGCACTACTACTCTCTCCATGTCTGCACTTCCCTTTTATCTCTCGATCCACTGTCCCTTTTTCCCTCATTCCTCTTATTTCCATCTTATTATTTCGGCCACTTACATGACCTCCCCCACCCCTTACCCCCATACTTCTTCTTCTTGTTCACTGATCATACATAAATTAACATTGAAGGTTTCCATAATTGCTTACGTAAAAACTTGCGCTAATGCACACTGTGCTCCCTATTTAACGGGTCTAATTTTATCCCCCTGCACCATATCACCCGCCCCACTAATACACGTGGTT
Source organism: Leptatherina wallacei (assembly GCA_028567055.1). Lineage (NCBI taxonomy): Eukaryota > Metazoa > Chordata > Actinopteri > Atheriniformes > Atherinidae > Leptatherina > Leptatherina wallacei. Next base: position 2,522,829 of record JAOXYM010000017.1, on the reverse strand, counting down.
TTTATGCTAAATGATTGATGTCTCACCATACCACATTTTCCACTTCATTAATAAAAAATGGTGTCTTTATTTATTAATGGGTAATATACATATACATGTATTTATGATTCAATTAGGGAGGCGATAGAGCTGCAGTCAGGACATATAAGAGGGAATTTACTGTGCAAGCCTGAAGACCTTAGTGCTTGGTAACATATTTGTATTGGTGTATTGCTTGTCTTGCCATGGAAGATGTGACGGTTCTGTACAGTTAGGAGTGCTTGGCTTCAGTGGAGGTAGGGATTTTTACATTGAAGAGTGCAGGTGCTTCTGTTTTCAAAGATACCTGATAAAAAACAAATCTACGTAAAATGCAAAATAATTGTTAATTGTGCATTTTAAAGTAATGGTTCTAAACCCTTTAAAGCCTTTAAAAAAAAAAAAAAAACTGCCTTCATTCCACCAATGCAAGCACACACTCTTAAAGAATTGTTTACAAAATCGTATGGTCACTATTAATTTCCCTTTATCACAGATACAATCATAACTTTTATGGACAGAATTTCGAGGCGAAGCCGGGCTATTGAGAAGGTCCGGATTGGTCTCTGCCTCCTGCAGATCATGTAGTTCTGATTGCTTTATCTTGCTGTGATCTCCAACGCCCACTGGAGCGGTTCTCAGCTTAGTGTGAAGGGGTTGGGATGAGGATCAGCACTTCCGAATCTGAGATCTTGGTCCTCAGCCGGAAAAGGATGGCTGTCCTTTTCGGGATGGGAATGACCTCCTGCCCCAGGTGAAGGAGTTCAGGTTTCTAGGGGTCTTGTTCACAAGTGTGGTAAGAATGGAGTGTGAGATTGACAGGCAGATTGACAGATCGATGCAGAGTCTGCATCACAGCGGATGCTGCACCATAGTGAAAAAGGAGCTAAAAGACAAAGCTCTTGATTTTCCAGTCAGTCTATGTTCCTACCCTCACTTCCTACCCTCACTGCTCACGAGCTGTGGGAGTGACTAAAAGAACAAGATTGCAGATGAATGAGTGAGCGAGTGTCCTCCACAGCGTGTCTGGACTCTCCTTTCAAGGTAGGTTGAGAAGCTTGGTTAACCGAGGACTAGAGCTATTCCTCATCCGCATCAAGAGGAGTCAGATGAGGTCATTCGGGTATTTGGTAAGGATGATGCCTAGATACCTCATCAGGCATGTCCCAATGGAAGGAGGCCCAGGGAATACCAAGGACTATGTGTCTCAGCTGGCCTGGGAACACCTTGATAGAAGAGCTTTAAGAAGTGCCTGTGGAAAGGAAAGGGAAGTCTCGGCTTCTCTGATTAAGCTGCTGCTGAGTGGCTGGCTGAAGGGGAAACCCCATGGACCTTTATGACAGGTTTAACATCTTTGTGAAAGAAATGTTGGCTTGAGAGTTGTACAACAGCTGAACAACTGTTTCTACGTGCACTTTTGTACCTCTTTTCTACTTTTCTTCCTTACTTATCAAAATTAAATTTGCATCTAAAGCTACAGTCCAATCCAATTATGATCCAATCAAATTAAATTGACTATATAATCCACATTTGTGCAATTTAGAAAAACTATATAACAACAGTTTAAAAAGTTAGATTTTTCTCTTAGCCAAGCTAACCATTTGACCAAATCCTCGATTTAGCCATTGGATCTTCTCTTTGATTCAGTCCTCCACCCTGTGAACACATGGGGCTGCAATCAACAGTGGAACCTTGAGCTTGCATTCCTCAAACCAGGAGATGTAAGGTGGGGCATTTTTGTGCTGAGGATTGTTTTTACCTTGTAAGCAGTGCTGCATGGAAAAATAACCCTTGGAATATGGTGGTTGGACAAGGTAGGCTAGGGGAAAAGCAAGTCTTTGATACTCAAAGAAGTTTTGCAGTTTTTTTTTTGTCTAAAAGGTCTTCACAGCCTGAGGTATTTCACATCATCAAGGAAATGCAGAGGTCCAAATTTTATTCTTTGATGAGTATGCATCAAACACACGATATGTGCCATCAACCAAGCACAAAACGGCACATCAGCACTGGAAAATACTGTTGCTCCATTGTGCTTTTTCATTGTTTTTTCATTGTGCTTTCAGGACCCTGCCTCTCAATGTTGGTCTTGTACATTTTTACGTAACAACAGAGTTTACCAGAGGACAACAAAGTACATCAGACATGCAATTGTTTTCTCATTATGTAAAATTTTATTTTGACGCTTTTGAACAGACTGGGATGTATGGAACCCTTCTTAAATGGTTGTGGACCCTACTTGAGAAAATTAATGATTTAAAAAATCTTGCTGTTTTGTTGAAACTTAATATAAACACTAGAAAACAGGGGTTATTTCACTTCAGACTCATAAACCCCACACCTACTGCTCTTATTTAGCATCACAACCTGGGTTTGTGGACAAAGGAGGAAAATTCCAGAGCAAATAAGGCATCTTTCACATTAATATTTGCAAAATAATCCATAATTGGTCAGGCAGTAAGTAGATACAAAGATCTATAACACACAGTTTACACAAGCTCACATATCAGTGATATAGTTTTTTTTTTTTATCAAGATCAAATTTAACTGCCCTCCTTGTTAGAGAAAATACACGCACACTGGCACTTACACACACACAAAATAACTCATTTGCTAACCTTGTAAATCAAGTCCCAAAGAGGACGCTCATTTGCTTGAACCATTACTGTTGTGCAGTACGGGCTACTAAATTAGCCTATATTAGCAGTTTCTTTTTGTAAATGGGTGCGAGCGACTGTGTGTATCTGACCACTAACCTAATAGAAGTCAGTATAACCCTGCTGGCAGAGGCAGGGCTAATAGAAAGATAATGAGTCTGTCCATACTCACGCCTCTATTAAATCTCCCCTTAATACTCTCTCCCTGGAACAGCGGGTGTATTACAGCCCGCTCCTCCTTTATGACTGCAGTGTTATGAGAAAAGTGAGACATCTAAGAATATTCATGGTCCACTGAAGCAAAATACTTGTACTAAACCGTTTCTGTTTATTGTGGGAACAGGAGGTGTTTCCAAGGCAAAGCCCTACGGGAAGAGCAGTTTGTAACTTCTACATAAGAAGTAAGTCTAAACTTACACAGTTAGTGAACTGCCTTGTGGAGATATGTTTCTGTTGTTTGGTCAAATGGCAAAATGTTATTGCATCCTTTTTTCTGCTATTGGACATATGTGTGAATTTATTTATTCATTTATTTTTTGTCCGTGTAATTTTGAGTTGCTACATAAAATATGAATAAAACCAAAATGCAATGCTTTGTAAAAATTTAATACAAACTGCATCTAAAAGTCATGGAACTGTTTAAAAAAAATGTGCTTAAACGTAAAATTGCTAAGTCTGTGAAAATCCTAACATCTACAATGTATAATATAAAAAGATTCAGAGAATTGGGAGGAATCTCTGTGCACAAGGCCCAGGGGCCTCATGTACAAAGGACTGCTCAGTTTGAAAGATGGTTTACGGGAAAATGTCAAAACAGGGAAAAGTATGTACGCTGAACAATTGTCAGATGTATGAATCCGTGCGTACGCTTGTTGATGTGCATCTTTCCTTGATGCATCCCAACTGACTTAGAATTGAGTGCTGCTGAATGTATCACTTGGTCCACCTTTTTTGCTCCCATTAATAAATATGCAAATGAGTATAAATAAATGACATCATGTGCACTGTGGATGTGTGTGTCCTAATATATGACGGATAATTTGGCTTTGGTTCAAAATTTTGGGATTGTCATTCAGGTGGAAATCATCAGTGCTCCAATGCATGAAGATTTTATTTTTTAAGTCCATCTTGACTTCAGAAAGTTTACAGGAACATAGTTTAGTGTATAAAGAGTTTCTAGTATTTTGTAGTTTGTCACTCTCAAATGATTTTACGTGGGTAAGCACACGTAAGAGGTTTTCAAAAGATACCCAAACGTTTTCCAAATGTGTTCATTTGTGACATCTGGATCATAATTTTGGTGTGTTGTTTTGCCTGCATACACAATCCATATACACTGGAACATAGACGTTTTTCTTAACTTTAAATAACCATACCCACAGGTGTGGTAATATGATGTAAAACATCTAAAAAATACTTTTAATAGTTTTGGCAAATAACTAAAAATATTGGATTCATGTAGGTCAAAGACAGGAATAATATCTTGTATTGGTGTGGTAACAAAAGGTGAATTAGTCCATTTTTCTAAGAGACACTAACTCATGTTTTGGATTTGTCTTTCTGTCTATTTACAAAATACTGGGGAAGCCACATTGCTTTTGTCGAGGGCCAATGCATACCATTTCAGTGCCCTAAGCACAACTACTTTGTGGCCCAGATGTAGCCCAAGACCAGTAGAACCAGTATCCCAAAATCACACCATGGAACTGTAATAGGAGGAGATAAAATCTTAATAAATTAACAAAGCTACTTTTGCATTCACCATCAAACATTAAATGGATAAATATATGAATCATAATTAATAATAAACAATCAATATATAAGTTTTGTATTGCTTATATGGGTCAACATAGTTAATGTTGTAAGAGATGCTAACATATTACATGTAACTATCATGTTAATATTGTTACCGTGGTTACAAATTAGTTCAGCTTATAAGAATATTCTGTTACTGCAGTAGTGACATTTACAGAAAGTCAATCAATGTCGTGAACGATGACGGGTCTCATTTAAAACCTCTGATTGGCTGGAAGAAAAGGGGGGTGGTTCTCTTCATGTTTACTGTGTGTGGAAAGAGCAGAGTGATGTTTAGCTGTTAGCGGCTAATAGAGCTTTTTTGTCTGTTTGTTTTTGCCGTTGCTCTGGCCCCCAGCAGTCTATGTCTCCCTGTTAAAAAAGCATCAGCTGATCCCACTTTGCCATTCAGAAGGCTGCGAAATCAGTAGCTTTAGATAAGCTGTGAGTATGATTAATCATGAGTCCAATTTCTTTGGGGCCCCCACTGGAACTTGGCGCCCTACGCGCAGTGCATGATGCACATGATGGGAGCAGCGGCACTCTTTTGTCTAATAAGGAAGCAAGGAATGACCACGCAGCACAAAACATGTGCACATATTGACACAGCTTGCATCAGGCTCTCTTTTAAACTTTTAAACACATTCAGATTCACGATTGCAAGAAACCCGAGAGAAAAACATATACAAATATCCAAGAAGTAAATTATTTAGATACGCTTTGGGGATGAGGATAATGTGATGTCACCTTGAATGCCCAGATAGAGACACAATGTCCCTTCCAGTGCCTTCCTTTTTAGGTGTACAGCAGCAGAGGAGGCACATATGAATGACAATGCGGTTTGTGTCAGTGCAGGCTAACTTATTGGGGATGTATAGTGCACAGGCCAGCTTCATTCACTCTGCTGTGTTATTTACCCCTTTTTTTCTATTGCCAGTGCATTTTTATTGCAGAGGGAATCAGGAAGATGTAATTGCCTACCAGGTATCTGCTTGCATTATCAGGCCTAGGATGGCATTAACTATAAATAGATAAAGGACATTATGCTGCCACATTGTGTACTCTGTGTGTGTGTGTGTGTGTGTGTGTGTGTGTGTGTGTGTGTGTGTGTGTGTGTGTGTGTGTGTGTGTGT
>JAOXYM010000017.1:2476326-2489493 GCA_028567055.1 Leptatherina wallacei | reverse complement strand
TTTGCTTTGTTGTACTATAACAATCACTTTATGTCATCACCTGACCTATTTATTTACTTACTTTTATTAATTGACTTGATATTATTCTATTTATTATTTAATTGTTCCATATTCTGTATTTTTACTGTTTTTCACTGTTAACTTTCTAGTGTTACTTAACAGCAAAGTGGCTTTAGAGAACAGCCATTTCGATACTCTGCATGTACTGACATGGCGAATTAACAATGAAGAAACTTGACTTGACTTTTCTGCTTTTAAAGTAAATTTGACCAGAATATGGCATGTTTCAAATCAAAAATGTTCAAGAATAAAAATAGTCCAAGTTAGGAGCTCATAGGTCTGTCAGAAATGCTTTCTGCCTCAAAGCAGCTGTAAACACGGGTAGCTTTGAAAATTTGTTTGTGAAAGCAACGTTATGGAAAGAGAAAATAGCAAACAGTGGAATAAGTCATAGATAAGGAGAAGACAAGGATGGTGTAAACGACAGCTTAAGAAACACAAAGAGCATTCCCCACCATGATGGTCCGCTGGCCCCAGCTGGGTGGGGAATGTTGCAAAATTTGGCACTTTCCTCTGGTTTGGTTTCACATACTCTTCAATCAGGTGAACCAAGCCGCCTGGACAACATCATGCCTTTACAACAACTGCTTGCTCAGGGTGACATTCTCTAAAACGACCACTGACCAAGAAGGGAAAAAGAACAAAGAAAATCCAACTCATCAATTGGTCAGGACTGAAAACGGCTCATTTTCCTCAAACAATTGAGCAACAATGAAATGACGAAGTTCAGGGGTTTCTGTTTTTACTTTGGTGTTCAAACTTAATGCAGTTTTTACCAGAATCTGTCCAGTATGAGCAGCAGGAGAAGCAGTGAGACCTTCATCACTTCCTCTCTCTGGTTCACTCGATGGTCCGTTTGCTTGGTGCAGTCCATTAGCGAACCCCTGGTTTTCAAGCAGACCAGAGTTCGCTTATTTGGTTCACACCAAAGCGCTGATGAGCCTTCAAACTAGTCCAAACAAATCATACTATCCATGGAAGCGTACCAGGGTGCGTTTACAGTGGACCAAAACAGCACCAGAAGGAATGCGCCCAAAAAGAAAGGAAAAATGGAGCTGGGAAGGACAATGGTTGAGAGGGAAGAAGGGGGCGAAGAAGGAAGGATGGGAGATGAAGTGGTAAAAGATGGAGAGTGGATGGGAGGACAGGAGGGAGGAAGAGGAGGAGGTGACTGGTTTCTATGTGTAAGCGTTTCCTTCAGCCGGGTTGATTGAGCACCTCTGCCCTGAACTCTGGGTAATGAGCGGAGAGAAAAAGGAAAACTTCTGCCCTGGAAAGTTCCCAAATTATTTAGAAGCTTATGGTGGCGAGGGAAAAAAATTACAATATGCACAATTCACCTTCTCGTCACCAGATGAAAAATAATGAAATTCTTTGTGACAGCTCTTCCAACCTCTAGCTGTATAATGATTTTTTTGTCCCCCCACCCCCTCTACCTCTCCACCCCCCGCCCCTTCCATCCTCCATCCTGGCTGGCTCTCTCTTCCTCTCTCTCTCTCTCTCCCTGAGCCTGTAGTATCCGGGTACATCTGTTTTGCATGAGATGCATAAAATGACAGGACTTAGACAGCCACTGCATCTAGTGACAAAGATTACTGTCAGCCACCTTCGCCAGTTAATACATCATTGCCACTGGTCCGTTCCCTGCCTCTGTCTCCTAGCGACAGCCTATCCCTTGGCGAGGCCACGGCCATGTGATGAACCCCCCCACCTCCCTCATTCCTTACACACCTCCCTCTGCTGCTCCCCAGCTTACCTTTTACATTAAAAAGGAGAAAAGAAGAAGAGGAGTTGCTTTTTTATAACTTTACATTTTTATCATATTACCATAAAATACTAGTGAGAGCACAGCATCAGCATTCATATTGGAGGAATTTGATTCTGCTGGTGATTATGCCGTGTTTAGACTTGTTAATGTGCAGCAGCGTGAGAGAAAAAAGTGGGGGCAGAGGTGGGGGAGAGAATAATATTTGCTTTTTGATATTAGTTTTTTTCCCCTTCCCCCTATTAGTTACAGGACAAATAAACTTTCAAATGGTGGAGGAAGCAAAGAGAGCTGGAAATAACCTCTAGCATGTGTTACAGGTATTACACATGAAAAAGAAATGATGTTTTGATTTTATTTAGTGGAGCTGTTGAAGTCCTGGGTTTTCAATGCATACAAAATAGCACAAATATGATGAAAGAGAGAACTTTTTCATAGTTACTCTGCTCGTTCGAGAGTACTCCTCTTTTGTCTGCTTTGAAGGAAGTGAATACCAGGCATTGTTTTCAAAGCTCTTTATAAGATCTGCTTTAGTTTCTGCTTCAGAACTCAAGGACATGTCACCTGCATCCACCATTACGAAACAAAACAGTTAAATAATGAAGCTGAGTCTGTATGTGTCAAAGAAAATGCATCACCAGGTGCAGTGAGACAGATTTATAGCTAAGGTGGTGAAGTTTGACTTCTGACTACGTAAACAATAACTGACTAATTTTCAGTGTTCTGAAATGTGATCTATGCTTAGAAAAATGCACTAATTTGTGTTTAATCTTATAACATGAATTAAAACATTAAATAAATCCAGTGGATTACATATTGGAGTCTGTTTTCTTTTCTCTGTTTTGTGGATTTTCGTTATCTGTTCTTTGTTATCACTAAATAATTAGAAAATACAGTTAACAAGCAGAAAAAACTGTTTCAAAGAATTAAATTGAATATAAATCAGACTATATTGGATGTGAGGATGATGCTCAGCAAAGTTTGAGAAAAAGCCATTTAACGATATTTAATGTCAATATCTTTAAACAAAGCATATCTATCAGTATACTGGATAAACCATCTGAAAACTAGTGTGGAGTGTAGAGGGACACTACCACTAGAATGGCCCAAATTATAGCAATTTTCATAGTTTGATTAATTATTAAATATATTTCAGGATGGGAAAACTGACATAAATGTCCCATAGTTCCTATTGGATATTTTACTGTAGCTTTGCATGTACGGGTAGAAGCTGCGAGTTGGTTAACCCACAACTTTATTTATTTAGCTGGCAAAACCTTCTTTCTTTTAAACATGCAAAATCACTCATCTGAAGTTTTTAAATTCTTAGGAAATTATAGCAACCATGACTTCCATGATGTCCATCACTTTGCTGGTTTATCAGATAAAAGTTGAAACCGGATTTAATTGAAATATCCAAAGAGCTGGACAACGAAACATGCAGCATTTGGATGTTATGGTGTGTATGTACTTAATGAACATCTTTTCCAGGCAGGCAGATGGTCGTCCTTCCTGGTTCTGGTTCTGCTGGAGATTTAAGGACTTTTCCTTCTCCTCTGTTGCCATGTGCAGACTCAGGATGGGGATTGAATTGAAGATTTATGTCCTCTTGCTTTTCTCAGTTTGGCCATTTTTTATTTGTCTTTTTTTTAGGGCCGTCAGTAAATTACAATTTTTAATTGCGATTATTCGCATGAGCATCCTCGTAATTATTCTCACATATTAATCACAGAATATTTTTATTTTGTATTTTATTATATTTATATTATAATATATTTATAATTGTATAATACTAATGTAAGCTGTTAAGAAGCCCACATAGACTCTAAACAGTTAATTAATCCTGATTTGTTTATTTCTTAATATTGTAGTTGCTCTTGTGGGAGGTAGACTGTTAGAGTTGTGATTTCAGAGTGACCCTGAATGCAGCATAGCTGCAAACTGCATGTCACCATAAGTTTAAGTTTCATTTTCTATTCCTCAAGCCGTGGCCAGTTTAAATGGCCTTCTCCTGCATTATTTGGAGAACTTAGTTGATACAATACCTCAGTCTTGTCCAGAAAACCATCTTGAAGAACTTTAAAGCTAAACTGGCTGTGTAAAAGATTCAGAGCCCCAACCTGCTTTCTACATCACTTCCTGAAAGTATGCAGATGGTGTGCGTTAATCGCATCTTCAAAAAAAAATACCGACATTAAAAGGAGTTTGCGTTAACTTTGCCAGCCCTACTTTTTTTTATGAATTTGGTTATATTATGAGTTATTAGCAACTGGACTAATGTGGGACATTTAATGGATTTTTTGTAATTTGATTATAAGGTAACTACAACAAATAGGATCAGACTGAATCTGTAAAATTGTCTTGAGATGACTTTATTGTGAATTTGCACTCCATCAATTGAAAATATATTGTGCTATTTCCTGCCATGGTCAGATTATATACATAGCCTACCATATATGGACCATCAGTCTTTTGTTTCCTGTATCTATTTCTATGATTCATGACCTACAGCAGACATTTCAAAGCATTTTGTCGCTAATTTGCCAGATATTTTCTCAATAGTTGGTGGTGACCAAAACAGAGAAGAAAGCATATATGTTATATATCCATATATGTTAAGAAAATCAGTAGAATCCCAACATCCACTGTAGAACTGGGCACCCTCAACTTTGTATTTGCTGCACTTCATAAGCATAATGAAAAAAAATTGATATAAAAGATATTTTTAGTTATTTAAAAGAGAATTTTTTTATTGTTTCCAGTGTTGTATATTAAAATGAAGCAAACTTGATGCACAGACGTGTAATGTATGTGTTGTAGATGCAATAACAAAAGAAGAAAAAGGACATGTTCCATTATTAAAATGTAGATTATTGTGCAGCCTTGGTGGAGGGATGTGCTCCTTTAGTCCTTATTTCTGGCTTTCTGACTTATTAATACCACTAACCTGTAATCCCTGGACACACACACACACACTGATCCCTGCTGTGTGATGTTGGAAAGTGTTGAAACAAGAAAAAAATGGCTTTTTCATTTTACTATCCTTGTTCTTACTTCTTTTTTTTTTACTTCTCTGTTCTTTATCACTTTGGATTTAGCTGTTTTTATTGACTCGCCCTGCTTTCCTCTTGTCATTATTTCCACCTTTTGCTTTCTCTCATCCCTCTTTTTTTTAACCCCCACCCTCGCCCTTCTCCCCTCCACTGACATTGTAATGTTACTGCACACGACTTTATCTCGCCTGAAAAGGTGAAGCCATGAATGATCTCTCCAATTTAAAAGCACTCAACCCTCACGCCGCCTGAAATGAATATTTTGCATATATTCATGCAACAATGATTCAATTTGAGGATATTATTTGCAAACAGTGACTGAATTCTCCGCAGCATTAATAATGGAGCGGCAGGGCCGATATCACCGGGATGAAAAATGTATTTATTCTGACATGTTTAGAATGAACCGGCGCGATTAATTAAAAAGTAAACAATAAAGAGAAGAGTCAGATGGAAAAAGAGAGATGGAATGAGTCGGGGTGGAGACAACTTCCAGCATGAAGATGGTTTGTGTTGATTTGGACATTTGGTCAAGAGGAACAAAAAGTGTTATTGATTGAATGCTGAATTTTTGGTCCTGAAATGACCTTTTTTTAGGAGATGAGAGGGTCACTGGTCAGTTAGACATATAGATTAAACAGATTACTTACAAGATAAAAAACATAATATCCTATCAACATTTTCAAACTTCAAACCACATAAATGTTAATGTCTTCTGGAGTTATTTTTGCACGATTCTTATTATTTTCCATCCATCCATCCATCCATCCATCCATCCATCCATCTTCTGCCGCTTATCCGGGCTCAGCTTTGCGGGGGCAGCAGCCTAAACAGGGAAGCCCAGACTTCCCTCTCCCAAGCCACATTAGCCAGCTCATCCGGGGGGATCCCGAGACGCTCCCAGGCCCGCTGAGGGATGTAATCCTTCCAGCGTGTCCTGGGCCTACCCCGGGATCTCCTGCCAGTGGGACATGCCTGAAATATCTCACCAGGGAGGCGTCCAGGAGGCATCCTAACCAGATGCCCGAGACACATCATCTGGCTCCTCTAGATGTGGAGGAGCAGTGGCTCTACTCTGAGCCCCTCCCAGATGACCGAGCTTCTCATCTCTAAGGGAGAGCCCGGCCACCCTGCGGAGGAAACTAATTTCAGCCACTTGTATTCGCGATCTCGTTCTTTCGGTCACTACCCAGAGCTCATGATCATAAGTGAGGGTAGGAACGTAAATAGACTGGTAAATCAAGAGCTTTGCCTTTTGGCTCAGCTCCTTCTTCACCATGACAGACCAATGCAGAGTCCACATCACTGCAACTGCCATGGCATGGTTGACATGGTTGAAGGTCTCCTAGAGCTGGGAGTTGAAGCTCCTTCTGACAGGGGATTCCGCCAGATGCTCCAAGCAGACCCTCACAACATGTTTGGGCCTGCCAGGCCTGACCGAAATCTTTCCCCACCATCTGAGCCAAATCACCACCAGGTGGTGATCAGTTGACAGCTCTGCCCCTCTCTTCACCCGAGTGTCCAAGAAATTAAGTCGCATATCCGATAATACTACTACAAACTCGATCATCGAACTGCGGATAGAGTGTCCTGGTGCCAAGTGCACATATGGACACTCTAAGCCTGAACATGGTGTTTGTTGTGGACAATCCATGATGAGCACAGAAGTCCAACAACAGAACACCACTCAAATTCAGACCAGGGGGACCGTGCCTCCCAATCACGACCTTCCACGTCTCACTGTCATTGCCCACATGAGCAGTGAAGTCCCTCAGCAGAATGAGGGAGGCCCTAGAAGGAGTGCTCTCCAACACTCCATCCAAGGACTCCAAAAAGGGTGGGTACTCTGAACTGCTGCATAAGCACAAACAAAAGTCAGGACCCATCCCCCCACCCGAAGGCAGAGGGAAGCTACCCTCTCGCCTACTGGGTAAAATTCCAATGCCTCCACACCTGCTCTGCGCCTTTCACCAGGAGCAACTCCAGAATGGAATAGGTGTCCAGCCCTTCTCGAGGACACAGCTTCCATAGCCCAAGCTGAACATCGAGGAGAGTCCAACTATATCTAGCCAGAACTGCTCAACCTTGCGCACCAACTCCTCCTCGCCAGGGAGGTGACATTCCACATCCCTAAAGCTAGCTTCTGCAGCCGAGATTCGGACCGCCAGGGTCCCAGGTTGTAAAGTCAATTCATTCACTAGTGGGCAGAGTTCACTTCTGAGTTTCGACGTCCCTTTCAGACACCGGTTGGTGGCTTTAATGCGCTGCTATAAAATTGTTTGCAACCCCCCAACACGCCCGAAACACTTTTATAGCCTTACTCCAAAAGCTCCCGCCATCTTTGTAGTTGTTGTCCTCCTTGTTGTCTTCTTCTTTTTCTCCTCTGGTTTGTTCAGATGGACTCTTTTGTCTGTCTCCTGCATTGTAAACACGCGTATTTTGTCAGTTTTCGGGGGGCCTGCAAATACGTTGCTTGATGCAGAAAGCAGAGCAATACCATCGGAAATCACGGAAACAGTATTCAGCAGTATACCTAACGTGACCAAAAAAAATAGATACTGACATGATGACCCTGTAGGAACCTGTTGAAATCCATGGCATTTGGACATTGTGCAAACATGTGAAGACAAGAATTTGGACACATTACCAGGGTTTGATGTTTGTTTGATTGAAAAAAAGAAGAAAAAAAAACTATTTCAATGGGTGATTCAATCAATTTGGAAAGCAATGTCCTGAATTTGTCAAGGTATCTGTTCTTTCCTGGAAGACAGGTGGTGATAAAATCATGTTGTTTAATCCAAAGAGTAGTTTATAGCAAATAACATCCATTTTGTAAACCTTTAAGCCCTTGGCTAAATATAGTGGGTTCAAATCATTGTAAATTACACTTTGCACAATTTTGAGTATGATCTTTTGCACCTTAGCCCAGTTTCACCTAAAGATGTGCAAATGTACATTTTCACATTTCTCCAAAACATTGTGTAATTATCCATTGTTTAGTGAAATGGCAGCATAACATTAGCATATTTCTTTTGCATTTAAGGACATAATACAAAACCCAAAGGCATGTTTAATTTTCCAGTTCCAGTCATGTATTTTGCAATACTTAAATGTAAATCTAATCAAAACTGCATGTTGTTATGGACTTATTGTAGGTAGACATAGTGTCTCTATGTTATATAGTGATGTTGACCATTGATGAAATACATGAGCGAGACTGATAAGTGAGAAAAAATGCAAATGAGTAAGAAAAATGTAGTCATTTGTTGAACACTTTTCTTGATATTTGTTGCAAAACTGCAATATATTGAGGTATGGATCATCCATCCATCCATCCATTTTCTGTACCGCTTAATCCATGTAGGGTCGCGGGTGGGCTGGAGCCTATCCCAGCAAGTATCAGGTGAGAGGCAGGGTACACCCTGGACAGGTCGCCAGTCTGTCGCAGGGCCTACACAGAGAGACAGACAACCATCCACGCACACACTCATTCCTAGGGAGAATTTGGAGTGACCAGGCATGTCTTTGGACAGTGGGAGAGGTATGGATCATCACCACATTATATGACATAAAATAACATGGTTTTTATGGACTCCTATGAAGAATTACCTTTAAGGTTTGAGGATGGAAAGATAAACAAAAAAGTGGGAAAATGCTGAAGTGTAAAGGGGATGAACTCTTTGCTCAGATTAAGCCAAATGGAGCAAAGCTGATAAAACAGCTCTTCACAGAACAGATGTACAGTGGTCCAAAACAACCCATGAGGGTTTTTGACAACAAAAGTGTAGAATATTCTGCAATGGCAAATCAATCACCTAATCCTGACTTGCATTTCACTTAAGTGGGGTACACACAGGAAGATTATCAGACTGTTTTTGTCTCAATTTTCCCTCTTCCCGACCAAGGACAGCAAACGCCCGATTATCTTAAATCTTATAAGATTATCCTAAAAAATTATCCTGTAGTCTGAGGTGGATTCAGAGCGAATTTGTCCCGACAATTGGCTCTGAAATTGTTCAGGTCTGAAAGTATTAAACTTGTTCAATATTTACTACCAAAAAATATCAGGTGTGCAGGGTAAGCTGTCGACTCCTGAGTCTTGCTTCTGTGGATTGTGTCGTGTAATGGAATGTAACCAATCAAAAGAGCGAGCTGACTGGGGTACGAGGAAGCAGGCACTGGGTCCGCTCCTTTACCGTCACCTGAGCGATAACTGGTGGAGAAGTGATGATGAGTGGCGGAGGAGGAGTTTGCTGCTTAAATGGAGGGTAGAGGGTTTGCTGGTGGAAAGAGGCTTTGCGAAACAAAAGAGGCATGAATCTTTTAGGGCGAAGTTTGATCATAAAAATGATAAAAAGTTTTCAATAACCACACATCAACGGTATTTATCAAATTGGAACATTTTCTAAGTTTATGTGTAAACCGACTAGAATTTGTTTGTTCCACCCGTGTGTTTAAAAGGGGAATTGTCGCCAAACAAGCTGTCGGATCTGAGCCGGTCATCCGGCTGATCGCCTGCTTTAAATAAAAGCTCCGCCCACCCGGCTGGGAGCAAGGTCACCCAGACGGTAAATGGTGCTGACCCAATGAAAGTTTGTGTTCATGCTGCCTCCGGGCTTTTTTCCAAAATCTTTTTTTAGTTCAGCATTTTTCTCTTAACAATAGTCCCAAAACCACCATCATTCCCTCGTCTTCTATGTCCTCTTCCATGCTGGGTGTTGTGTTTTCCGGTTCTTGCTATGTTTCTTCTTCTTCATTTTTGTAAGTTCACACTGAGATTTTTGGCTTGGAGGACTAGATTCTAGATCAGCTGTAGGACAGAATCATTATGTGGGTGGTGTGCTGTCTTGAGATTGTAGGAGCACACACGATCAAAACTGTTCAATTCCTGATTTTTTATGGGGTCTGATCTTCATTTGTGGGGTCTCTAATAGATAAAAAATCTCTTCAGATTTAGAAAATCCTTATGTGTGTACCCAGCTTAACAGAAGACAAAAACTAAATACAATTAAACCCATTAAACAACTGTAAACAGTTGTAATGAAAGCCAGACATAGTATTAATATGTACAAGTATATGTAGAAATGCATATAAGCACAGAAAAACGGGACCTGCATATGAAAGAGCATCAACAGATTTGAATTTATTCAATAATAAATGCAATCTGAGTAATACAATTTGCCTAATTATTGTGGATGCTGTGAAATATTTGGAGCCTGAAAATACATTGCAACTGTTATTTCATTAAACTAATGCAAATGCAGGAACGTCTCGGCCTTTTCTTGTATTAAGGTGGGAATAATATAGCAGAATTTTCTTTTTAACAATCATCTCATGATGGCACACGTCTACAGCACGGCACAATTAGTCTCCAAGTTGATTGAGGTTCTTCTGTTATGTACGTGATTGGCTGTAGTTGAGGGAGATGGGGATTAAAGCAGTTCCACAAGTGAATATTTTCTGGTAAAACAAACATCTCTTCAAGGTTTTCTCACAGTCCCATGTCCCATCAGCTTGGAAAATAGAGTTTATCCTACATTGTAGTTTTTCTTCCAAGCAAGAAGAAATAAAGAGCCCAAAGAAATACAAAGACAAAAGAAATGAACGTTCAAAGAAATATAGTCCAATTAGTGACTTGGTACTTTTGTGCAGTTTATGTATGTGACTGAATTTTTGCACAAACAAATTCAGCTGACTACATGTGATGTCTTCCACAGCACACTTGAGGAACCAATTGGATCAAGTATGAAAGTTATGATATATAAAAAATCCAACAAAACCTTTGATGCAAAGCTACTATGGCACTAAATAAATAGATAAATGAATGAGTCATAATCTCTTATAAACAAATGCACACAGTTGTAAATGGGAAGCAGCTTCATCTGCAACATTATGCCAAAGACTTTGTCATTGAAAGGGGGGCTGGGAATTCAACCTGCAATCTCTTCAGCGAGTTGAAAACCAGCCTGTCAACTAAGCCACCCCTACCTCCAATCCCTGCAAATCCAAAACTCCAACTCAAAGCATAAGTCTTAAAAATTACAAAGCCATGCAAAAGTTTGGGAACCCTCACTCAAAAATTATTTTACTGATTTGTCAAGTGTGTAAAATTTGACTTCATTTTCAAAAGCCATGAGGGTAAAGGAATAAGTTGAATCCTGACCCAAGGAATAATGAGCAGGCAATGTGAATCTTTTAAGCCTTTATTTGGCTATTTAACAAAATGTAATCAAAATAATTATAATTTGCATATGTGTTTTTGGTTTATTTTTGTGTGATATTTCAGAATTATCATTGTGCAAAAGGTGTCCACCAGGGGGCAGAAGTCAAGAATCAGATTGTATACAACAGAGTTTTGAGCAAGGTTTCGACCACAAGGTGACACAATAGGTCTTAGAAGCTGTATGTATCAAATATGATATGCTTGGCATTGAAAACTGAAGCCTCTTACTTCCATCTTTAACAGTTTTAAAATAACATAAATGATGCGCTGCTTTTTCAGCTCTTAGCAACATGGACGACATACTCACAATCTGTATAATCCACTACCGGTGAAGGAAACTAATACTTCAAATACGGTGTGGTGATATCTATGAATATGGTAATGATAATACTTAGTATGATATACTCATGTAGGATAATAATACCGCTGACATTGACATTGAACAAATTCTAAGCAATAGTCCCAAAACCAGTCCTCGACCAAGACCCAATACCATGATGAGCCATACATAACCACACATGATACGATGGTAAAGACTGAAAATCTAACAGTGGCTGACACATCTGTCAGGGAACTAACAGAGCTGTTGCCAGTTATCCTCTTAACACATCCAAGTAATGAGGATTACTATCCATGCTGGCTTTTTTTTTCTTCTTTTTGACAATCTCTGAAGGGAAACTTGCTCTGAGATTGTGAAACAAGAAGCAGATTTGACTGTAAGTCACAATATGTATTCATCTCTGGTGTCAGTCCAACTTTAGGGGAAAAACTCAATCCTCCAAGCAGACTCCTTGGCCTGAATATATGGCTGACATGAGTATGCCTCACCGAAGAAAGGACATTTTATTGGTGGTTTCAATATCTTGGAGGATAGTAAAAAATGGCTTTAAATCTACTGGGGTTCATTCGAACATCACCAGATCTAGACTTTTTAGCGCAAACCCACCTCGTGCTCTTGAGATGCCATATCCAAACAAAAATTTCTTGTTTAGTGATCCAATGGTCCTGATCCTTTGTTCCACACAACCCAAAGCATTTCAAAGCATGCATCAGTCTTAATTAAGGACCTACAACCATCATCCTTTACTACACTGAGGTACGATAATAAATAACTTATGAACTAACTGATAGACATTATCATTCAAGTATTTATCAGAGATGTGTAAAGGTGATTTTAAGCACTGGTGTTTGTAAAACTCTGCCGTAATTTCCTTTTCAGTCTCAGAACTTGTATAAATAGGAATTTGCATTATATTTCATTAGTTGAGTCTTTGACAGCACCACAGTAGTACAGCGGTTGAGCCTTATCCTTGGGAGAAAACCATAAAGGAGGCGATTGCAGTTATTTTCTCTACACAATTTGTATATGACATTGACCCTGCAGAACATATTTTATTTAAATATTTTACTCTTGCTCAAAGCAGAATTCTCAGAGCTCATCATTACATTATATCAGATACCAAGATATTCATCGCTATTTCCTCAAGAATTCTTAGAGCTGATCTCACTTGGCTTCACTTGATATGATAAATTAACCCCAAATAAAGACCTGAATAGTCACATTAATGAAAAAGAATGAATCAAGCAATATGGAGCTGGTGGAAACAACCTGTTCTCAGTGCTATCAGTACTTAAACAGTGATAGTATGCCAGTAATTAAATGTGACCATCACTATGTTTGGTGATGCCAAAACAATCTTAAAAATGACATAATAAATATTGAGTTTAAAAGTGATTTCTTGATTGTAATTGGCCATATTATTTACCTGTTTCTTTTTCATTTGTTTTATTCTTCTGTATTTTTAATCTTTTTAATCTCTTTTCTATGTAAAGCACATGGAGTTGTTCTGCAGATGAAATGTGGTATACAAATAAACCTGCCTTGCCTTGCCTAAACACCCTATGTCAGATGTCATGTTTCACATTAATAAGGAGATGAAAATACCTTCAATCTAATTTTTTTAAGTAAACACATTTGCACATGTGTGATTAACATCTACATGCTCCCACTTGCTCAAATTATAAATAACAACAAAATATGTTACCATAGCTATGCTGATGACACA
>JAOXYM010000017.1:2329432-2339567 GCA_028567055.1 Leptatherina wallacei | reverse complement strand
TCTATCTATCTATCTATCTATCTATCTATCTATCTATCTATCTATCTATCTATCTATCTATCTATCTATCTTTAATGTTTCTTTTTAACAGCAGAAAATCCTTCACTGAGGTCTTACAGTAACTTTGGTTATTCCCCTGGGTTTCAGAATAACTGCCGAGTGTTTCAAAGTATCAAATCAAGAAAAAAATCTGTGCTTCCATAATAACGTGCGGCTTTGAAGTCACGTGATGCATTACTTAGCAGGAGGGACAGTTCATCAGCTGTTGTTTACACAATGGCTCGGCTGCAGTGCAGTCAAGTAGATAAGCATTTTCTTAAATGGTAAACTCTTGTGAATGTGGGGGCTGTTCAAACTCCAGTTTGTCTGAACAACATATAGATTTCCAGCACAGAAAAATATGTTTTTCAGGCTTGGGTGAGATTGATGCAGGTGAAAAGACAGGATTTCACCAGCAGTAGGGTATCAGCCAACTCCATGGTTTGTGGCGCTCACCTCCGTGAAGTGTGATTACATCAGAAGTGACCTATACTGTACTATACAGTCAACTTACAATTGAGTACAAGGTAATGCAAACACTGGAGGCAAGGAGGGTAAAGTGTCTTGCCGAAGTACACAACCACAGTTGCCTTGGGCGGGAGCAGGATTTGAATTGGACAACCTGCTCTACCACCTGAGCCACTGCTGCCCTGGTTGAACACAAACTGGGGGGTTCAAACACAGGAGAAAATCCGGAGAGGGGAAGAACAACACAGACATGAAGCGGCGGCAAAAACAGCAACTTCTTTCTGCAGCAGCAGAAGTAACAAAGCTTCATGCCAGCGAGCAGCTCGCTTCTTTGGCCGTGTAAATGACCTGTGTGTGGCCTGTTTTCATCACTCCTAGATACCGGCTCAAAACGACATGGCCTTCAGTACCCAACCCGTGTCCAGTTTCGTATTCAGGATCTGTCGATTCTGCTGATGTTATTCCATTGTTTTCATTTGCAGAGTGAATAACGTTCACCTCCTGAGACGTCACTACCGGTATGTTGCCGGGGGCGCTATTTTTAGGTGGAGGATGAGGAAAGCCACATGGGGGCCGTAGTAGCGCTTTTTATTGTATAATATGACCCGTTTTTGTTCATTTTAGACTTGTTACAATACAAAGGCTTTTACATGTGTTTAAATCAAAGAAGCACTTTAAGTGTTCATAACTTTGTTATTGCCATGATATTTATCATATTTTTGGCTTCTTGACTTTATACTTAAGTCATATTTAGCCAAACTGGGATATCTGCCTAACTCTACTCTCCTATCACTGCTGATCCTCTGTGGGTCATTACCTACATGACCTTAAAATATGACTTAGCCAAATGCCTTTTCACGCTGGCATTGGTGGACCTTTGTTGGGGATTGTGCTATTTGTAATAAGACAGAGGCAGCATGGAAGGACGAAGATGATCCTTTGCTGTCACGCCTCTGAGCCTGCAAGGAAGGTAGCAACAGATCTGCTTTATGCCAGTTTTACTCTTGAGCCAGTATTGTGGAACTTGCCAGTCTAACCAGTGATGCTGTTGTCACTTGACTGATTGCGTGACACTGACTGTAATTGTGAAGGGACACAGCAACACAGGACAGAGTCGCTTCTGTTTGGCATGCATGATTTACCAGGGAGAAACAGCGGCAGGCTGAAAACGTCTTTTAGTCAACAAGTCGCCACTGTTATGTTGCATTTCGGCCGAATCTCAAGGGGTATTCACCCCTTCCCCTTAGCCCTTCCCCTTGCCCCAAAAGAGAATCGAGACACCCCTTGGTCTCTCATGAACGTGCAAAACGGAGGGGAAAGGCAAGGGGTAGGGCTAAGGGGGAGAATTGAGATTGGGCCTTAGTTTCATGTTTTGGTTTTGCAGACTTGAGGGAAGTTTCTTTCATTTATGCCTAAATTAAACTAGCCGCTGAGCTTATTTTGAAAATAAAATGCAAAGCAAGAGTAAAGTATTTACAGAAAAAAAAAAGTTCAGCTTGGAATGACTTCAAGGTGTGCAACCCTGAGGAATGTGTCAGCTTGGCATCGCGCATGGACGCAGCACCCCATTCTGGAGACGGTGAGAATGTGAGTTTTGAGTCTTTGGACGATCCCAGACGTCTGCAAAACTTACAGCCTAAAACTTTGCTAAACATTAAAGCAATGAACGTTGCTAAAGTTGCGGCGCTCGGCTGTGATTTGGACACACTACTCCTATCGGAGTCTATGGCGGCATATAAAGTTAATTGGGAGAGTCTGGGAACTGCTGTGTCCTACGATCTTGATTTTGTTAGATTAAGCAGACACTTGTTTACAGATGTAAATTATCATTAGTGTCCGTCATAATTTGTGATCACCTGAATAGCTCACTGCACGTTCCTGAGATATGCACACACTGCACTTTAATAAATTTAAAAATTTTAGTTTTAATTTCAGCATTTATAGTTTTTAGTCTCAGTATTTAAATGTGTATCCAATAAATCACTTTAATCGTGAACATGTAATGTTTCAGGGGACGTGTATGAGTGAAGGGGGTGGAGGTGTGATTGCATAAGAGTGGATGTTTTAACTCATGGTTTTAGATTGGTTTTAGTGGATTCTGGATAAATGCCCTCTCATCTTATCTGCACAACTGTACAGCAAAATGACAATAAAGTTTGATTTGATTTGACCTTGTTGTGCGTAGACATATGATGCACCCATTGCATCTCTGAAACCACTGAATCCCCCAATAACAAATCCCAATTTAGCTTTTGCATAGAATAGACATAAGATTTTTTTTTCTTACCTGCTCTACCAGCAAACAGCAGTGTTTCGTTATATTGGAGTTTATATTTTGGGTGTAACAGCCACGATTAAATATCCCTCCCCCCCTGTATGACATGGAAGACTCCCACTAGACCAGAAGTGCAGTGCAGGTAAAGTGCCCGTTATATCACAGAGCAAGAAACATAAAAAAAAAAAAAAGTAAATGCACATATTGCACTCATACAAAAAGTGTGTGCATTCATTTAAGTGTGTATACGTCATGTGCCAAATATGTACATGCATGGTGACCATTTTACTACCCTAGCCTTCTGTCTCGGGTGTCAGAATGGATTTAGCAGTTAAAAGAAGGAGGGACAGAGGGCTAGTGACTGTCTGTGTGTGCTATGTGACCTGTCAGTAGTCATGTTTTGTGTGTGTGCGTGTGTTTGTGCATGCATGTATGACTGCATATGCATGTTCATATACCAATATGTGTGTATGAATATGTGTGTGTAAGTGTGTGCGTGTGTGTGTGTGTCTGTGGACATGTCACCAGGCTGCCCTGAAGCACCAGATTTGATCTTTGCAAAGGCTAACATCTGTCGCCTGTCATTTTAGCAAGATTGATGACAGCTACCAGAATGGAGGGTGAGAAGGAGGAAGAAGAAGGGGTGAGGCAATGTCTACATCAGCAAAGGGGGGAGGAGAGAGTAAGAGCTGGTAGAGAAGATGGCTGGAGGTAATGGACAAGTTGGAGTGGGGTCATAGAAGAGATGATGAATCAGATAAGCTGCATGGTGGTGCAGCGGTTTCTGCAGCTGCCTCACAGTAAGAACATTCTGGGTTTGGACTGTTTAGGATGTGCCCCACCTGTAGTCTGATTTTGACCTCCTAAAAAGCTCCAAAAGATGAGGGGGCACAACTAATGGATGGATGGATTTTAAATGGGTGGAGAGACACTGAAGCTCTGATGTTAACATTGATGTCCATTAAGCTTCACTTGATTTTGATCCTGAACTTGGTGTGTTTATTGCTTATTCAACCTTAAATGTTTTATAAAGCTTTTAGAGGGTTTGTGTGCTGGTTTGTTTGCCAAAAACTGATCTGGAATCCTTTAATCGGTCAATTTTGTTTTTACACAACTCCAATCCCAAAAAGTTGGGACAATTTAAAATATGAATTAAAAAAAACTCGAAAAACCACGATTCGATCTGAACCGTGAGTTTAGTGATCCGTTGCACCACTATTTGATAATATCATACACTAAATGTTCAGTCTTCGCAATTTTACATTGAGGAACAATGTTTTTTTTTATTGTTCATCTTCCTCTCTGAAATGCTCCTTTTTATACCCAGTCATGTTACTATGCTGTTGCCAAATAACATAATTAGTTGTCAAAAGCTCCTCCAGGTGTTTTTGAGTTGTGATAACGACTTTTCCAGCCTTTTGTTGTTCCTGTTCCAACTTTTTACAGATGTGTCTCTGCCATCAGATTCACACTGACCTCATATTTTCCATGAAATGGTCAAATGTCTCAGTTTCTACATCTAATATGTTGTTTATGATTTACTGGGAGTAAAATGTGGGTTGATAAAATTTCAAATCATTGCATTCTGTCTGCATTTACATTTTACAAAGTGACAACTTTTTGAGAATCATCAATTGTTTGTGCTCTGTGCTATTTGTTCTCCATGGTTCTAGGCTGAGGCTGGTTATTCAAAGGCTTGCGTTCTATACTATTCTGTTTTTGCGGTACTCTATGTTTAAATTGTCAATGGCCTGAACCAAAATTAGCACAGCATTCTTATCCATCGGTCGTTAATCGGTTGTTGTGGATTAACCTCTTCATCATCCTGCAAATCAGATCACCCCTACTGGATTGTTATTGGTTTTTCTTTTCTACAGGAGGTCTTGTTCATCATTTTATTCATGACATCCCGAGAACAGCTTGCCCAATATGAAATTTTCATACGATTTACAGTAGAAACAGGATTGTGGCCATATTTACAGTGTATATATATACAGTACATATATATATATATATATATATATATATATATATGGAGAATTTCTTGCCCTAGCTTACCCATGACAAACCATGCCACAATAATAAAAAAAGATAAAGAAATAGTCTGGTAATTAATAAATAAGTGATTTTCTAGGTCCATCCCGTCAAAAATGCTCTTTATGAGCAAATATAAATTACACAAACCTTTGTCATTACTGGTTTGGTGAAAACATTTGCATAGAATTGGGTAGGGACATGTCCTGAGTAATGTCCAACAGGTCCACCAGTTGTACAAACAGCTGAGAAATCAGTCTTTTCTCTATTCTATCTGCATAAAGCAGTCACTCCCATAAGTCCTGCTCTATAACCTATCTTAGTTGATATGATTGGCCCTGCTCTTTTGTTTATTGCTAACGGCTAACGGATTGGCTGTCTCCTATGTTGCTCCATCTGTCAAAAGAGCTAGCACTTCTGACTAGCGCGAACTAGTGGAAGCAAGAGAGCAAAGTTTAGGGTGGTTGTGTCTTCAGTCAGAATGTTCGGAGCAAAGAAAAGAAAAGAGGACATCAGGAGTTTTTTCAGAGTGAGTCGACTTTAAGGTTTTAGTCACAAATAAATTATTTTCTCAGCTGCTATTGAGTCATTAATGATCATAATAATAGTCCTTATAAAATTTTGTTTTCCATTGGATAGAATTATTATTTTGTCAGGTGATAGAATCAAAGCTGGCAGACAGTCCAGAGAGAAGAGGAGATGCTGAGGCAGGTGACGAAGGAGGTGAGCTTTAGTACTCAGAGTTATGAGATGAATAATCAAGGTCATAATATGGCATACTGAAGTTTAACTGACCTTCACATAATATGGTACAGACTTAAGAAGACATGTTTATATGGTACAGATCCCTGCTAAAAAGAACCCTACTAAAATGATGTCAAATTTAACATTCCCTCTAATATCGCAAATTCTGTTAAATTGCAATGAGTCAAAACGATCACACATATAATTTATATACAGCATTTCAAAATGAGTACAAATTCAGGTGATATCACAAAAATCATTAGGACAATCCTGGATTTAGTGGGCAACAAAACTTTTGCTTACTTAGATATTCTATTCACTCTTAATTGGATGTTATTGCAAATAAAAGTCTATCATAACAGTAATAAAAACAAACAAAAAGAAAAATAAACACCTTCTCCAAGTGCCACCTGTGAGACACTTTTAAGTCAAAATCAAGCTCACACCCTTTGGGTGAAAATAATAAAATGAGTAAACCAGAGAGAGAAAGTAAAATGTAACCAAAAGAAACTATAGATATATAGAAACAACGGTTAGGGATTAGATTTCTGTAGGATGTTCCAATTTAAGCGCACATTAGCATTTAGCTAGCAGATACAAGCTAACTGTTCTGCCTTCGCCTGCTTCAGACAAATTCTTTTCTCCCCTGCATGTCGGAATTTGCATAACAGCTTGAACTCCTCATTTAGATTTCCTGGGAATGACAATGTGGAAAAAGAACATTAATTTTTGTGATGAGCCAAGCTGAGGAGCTTGTGCAGCTGGTGCTCTGATTATGCAAAAGCTTAGTGGTCAAAATGAGACTTCCTCCCAGTGGACTGATTTCTTAAAGAGGCATGTCAGTGCAGACTTTGAATATTAAATATATTCCTTAATATTTGGACAAGTTTACCCTAAAAGCTGCAATTCTTACCGAAGATCAGCTGGATGATGTGATTTAACTTCTACTGGGTACAAAAGAGCTTTAACACTTGCTATGTGCCTTTTGGATTTAAATAATTAATGATTTTGTTTTAATGGTTCAACGATTTAAACAATTCCTCAATTTCTTCTTTGAAAAAAATTTAATTTGACCTTTTTTAGGATGAACAACTGTTGCTATTTTACATTATCCCAGACATGTAGCATCAAGATTAGTATGCTTCTCATGGAGATGGAAACAACAAAGAAAAAGCTCCATTTATAACTTTATATTGCAATCATCTTTGCCTCATTCCCTTTTCATTTGGCTCTCAGTGTGTCCTCAGGGACAAGTCCCTGACCGCTGTACACACAGCTGGCTGAAAAAAAAAAGTGAGAACCTAATTAACTCCAGAGTAGAGATATTATCCAAACAGACAGAAAGAGAAGCTACACTCATTTAAAGCCCAGGCAACGCAGGTCATGCTCCATGAATTATTCAAGCTGGCCGCCAGTTTGCAGAGCGAGTTTTAAGTGGACAATGACCCTGTGCACACTCATTTAGCCTGCGCCTCGGCTAACAAGGCTAAGTATTCACCGACTCTCCACTATCCTCCACTAACAAGCTAATGGAATTTCAATCAAGAGGATGCACTGAATGGCTTAACATGAGTGAGCCTCGCTCTGGCCCTCTTTACACACACATATCAATATTCAGTTAGATCTGTGGGTTTTTCAGCCTGGCCTTGTTAAGTAAGAAGCTGTGTAAAGGGAAAGCTTGCAGAGGCCAAAAGGCTAGCTCCAACCAGGCGTTGATAACTTAGATAGAGGTCTGTACCTTTTTCTATAATTACAACCTTGGCTCAGGTTAAAGAAAAAAAAGTGGTGTTTGGGAAAATGTAGCAACTCATAATGCTGAAAATATGGTTCATAGGCCTACATTACTAACTGACATGGGTAATGTGCTGCAGGCAAGGATTATTAAAATCTTAAGTTTCAGGGCTAATGCACATAGAGCCACAGACATTTTATTCATGGGTTCAAATGTATCAAGGTTAATATTAAGGTGTTAATCAAATTAATGAGGTGTATTACAGGTTGTTTGAATTACAGTTTATTAACAGTCTGTATAATAAAAAAAAAAATACTGAGTTTTATCGCTCCTCACTGGACAGCGATATAAACGACAAAACAGGTTAGTGTTTTGAAAATACAGTTTTACATGAATTCAAAGGATAGTTCTTGTTTTATACAGCAAAATTTGGCCATAATTTAATGCTGAATTATATATTTTTTTCACCAAACTGACCAAGAGCTCAAAAGTAGTCACATAAGTCATATAATTGCACAAAACAAATCAACAAATAATTATGAAAAGCGGGAAAAAAAATACAAATTTTAGTGTTCAATTTCATGGCTTACAGTACGAGTCAAAAGGAGCTCCCTCTTGCTCCCCCCTGTGTCAAATCCTCGAGTAAGACACTAACTGGTTATCAATCATGCAGAAAAAGCACATGAAGTGCAGGTATATGGAATTCCACGACACTTTGGAAACTATAAACAATGTTCAATTCAATTCAGCTTTGTATAGCACACATTTTCAAAGCACTTTTACAGACACACTCCAATTCCATACAATTCATTTCAGTCATAATTAAATGAAAACAAATCCATCATGTGATCTGCATTATTGTAATGGATGATAACTGTATTCATATAAACCAAACAATGAAAAATAATTGCCTGGCAAAGGAAACTATGAATCAAATCTTCTCTTGGATTCAATTCCTCATCCTGAGGATGCGCAGGGCAGCGGGTGACAGTGGAGAGAAAAATCTCCCTTTTAACAGGAAGGATCATCAGTACCAGGAAGGATGGCCATCTTTCTGGACTTGTTTGGGGTGTAGATGACAGAAAAGATGGACAAACAAGTAGCAAAACTCTAAGCCAGGGATAACTGATGAGAAAGAAAAAGAGAAACACAAATGAATGACAACAACAATGTCATTTGTTTATACATGGAGAAAAAAAGGAGTGCTCAGTGCATGATGTTACGTTCCCCAGTAGTCCAAAACAGCATAACTAAAGGGATGGCTGAGGGTCACCAAGCAAGTCTGAACTATAAGCTTTAACAAATAGCTTGAGGATGTCTGAGAGAGGGTGTCTGCTTCCTGAGTTTTTCTGCCTTTCGTCCTCATTTTTAACTTTGGTTAAAATCTTAAGTTTCTTTCCTGTTTTCAGCTTAGTCTTTTATTTGAAGGTGTTCAGCTGAAGCATGGCTAGGTCTAACTACAGACCATCAGCTGTTCACCCTGTATATGATTGTAAATGTTACTGTTATTTTGCGTAAAGTAATGCTACTCATAAAAACAGAATCACTGCTATGTTTGCTACACAGGCACAAAGCTTGAGTGGCGATGTATTGATTTCACATCGACCCATTTTCCAGCTGCGTGATGATATTCATCTTCAACGTGCCGCTTGCATGGTGACATTATTCGAATGTGACATCTTGCTACAAAACAACTGATGGTAGCAGAGTGTTGGGCTCCTGCCTCATACTAAAGCACATGGGATCAGAAAGGTTTTCAACAGTTCGTTTACTTCCCTACTTGGCTCAATGTTTAGGATCAGGTATATTCACATGGTATGTGCTCCTATATTTGAACCTTTTAAAACCTGAGGTCCCACAATTGGGGGATATTGAGAACAGTGCCAAAATGTCTCTTTTGGAAACCTCACCTGAACTGTAATAAAACTCTTCTAATTGCCTCAGCCAAGGTGGAGGTTTTGTTTTCGGCAGCATCGGTTTTTCTGTCTGTCTGTTAACAACATAACTCAAAAAGTTCTGGATGGATTTTGATAAAATTTTTAGGAAATCTCAGAAATGGAATAAGAAACAAGTGATTTGATTTAGGGGGTGATCCAGATAACCACCTGGATCCAGGAAATAATTAAATGATTATTTACCACGGGGATATAGGGATAAAGTTGTCATTAGATCTTCTAAATCAAAAATAATGCCCACAATTATTGGGAAAAAATAAGAAATCACAATGGCTTGATGAAGGTCTGCGCTCTCTGAAGGCTTCTGGTTTTATTCTGATTCACTTTATCAGAGTTGGCCTTTGCAGAGAGAATGTTCCCAAAGAGCTGCAGCTGCATCGTTCCAAAGAGATATTCATCCTGAAGGTGTTTGGTTTTTCTGAGGCAAGCCTGAAACTTTTTCCATTTGTGCTATGTGCCATCTTCATTTATTCTTCTCCAGTAACATATATATTCACACATCTTGACAAATCCTTCAAGTGTTCTCATTACTATGACTCCAAAAGTATTTGAATAGACCTTGTGTTAGCAGAGATATACTCATTTAATTATAGGCCTAAACGGTAGGCAGAGGACTCAGGTAATGTCAGATGGACATTGCCCTGCCGTCTCATGATTTTTTGTCCATGAATTGCTGAGATCTATGAACTTCCGTTACGTTATGTTACCCTTGCTACTATAAGACTGGGTTGGTTGGAAGCAAGAGCAGCTATGTACTATTATGCCTTAAAATGCAGTCAAGAAACTAAATTTGTGTTGAATTTGCCCGTACTGTACCGTACCGTACCGTCCTCTTCCGCTTATCCGGGGTCGGGTCGCGGGGGCAGCAGCTTGAGCAGGGCAGCCCAG
>JAOXYM010000017.1:2313580-2324547 GCA_028567055.1 Leptatherina wallacei | reverse complement strand
CACACACACACACACACACACACACACACACACACACACACACACACACACACACACACACACACACACACTCACATGTTGATGTACTCCGTGTCCCCTCTCTGCTCGCCTCTGGTTCTGTTTTTGTCTCTCAAAAGATGACATGCTTTGGCTCTGAGCGATGGGAGGCATCAGGTAAGGGAACAAGCAAAACAGGTAGTACACACACACACACAAACACACCAGACACCGCCGACATATGGTGAACGGGCACAGTGTTGTAGTCCTTAAGTGGTGCTAACTTGACCCACGGCTAGAAAGACAAGAAAGGGAACGAGAGGAGGGGAAAAAAAGGCAGAGAGGATGAGGGAGTTGGATAAAACTGCAAATTATTGATGCACGGTTACAGATACCTGCTGGGACAACACCACTCTGTCTGCAACACACACACACACACACACACACACACACACACACACACACACTCACACACTAACTTTCCCATTTCAGCTCCTCGCTTTGCTTTATTCCTAAAAAGCCTTTAAATTGTCAAGTTTTGATTTAAAACAGCCTATCGCCCTCACAAGTCTGCTGCAAAAAACTCTAATTAAAATTTATTCTGCCGCCATCAGCGACTTGTTCATTATGCAGAAACAAAGGAAGGCTCTTTGAATGAGAGCAGAAGAAAGGCTTCTCCGCTGTTCCATCTGTGGCCTTTGCCAGGGACAGCGTGTAATGTTGTACTGTTTCACACAAGGTAAAATATTCATAAAAATGAAGGGAGCAAAGTTCCACAGGGGGTGGGAGGGGTGGATGGGGAAAAAAAAGTTAATGAATATGAGTAATCAAATTCGCTATCTCCTCCTTTTTATTGAAAATCCTTCGTTCTCTTTTTTTTTTGTTAATTAGAGCCTATTACTATTCTAATTGGCTGAGTCTTACACGTCCAGTTCAGTAGCGTCATTATGGAGCTATTAAAGAAGACCCACCGAGATGGAAGAACAGAAAAAAGCATAATCAACCAATCAATTAGGATCTTTGAGGAAAATGAGCTTTTCTACGTTATCACGTTTGATCTTGTGTCCTTGGTTTGGCTGCCATGCGTAATTTCTTCCTTTAATTTTATTTTAATTGCCATCAGCCAAATGTCTAAATTCTTTCATATTCTCTGGAGCTGTGATGATTATGGATGGCATAGTTCTTCAGTTTGTGAAGCGATGACATGGTAATTTACCACAGGTCTCTCTCTCTCTTTTTTTTTTAAGATTTAAAGTCATTGTGCATTCAATTTTGTGATTGGCCCAAATGTGTATTCCAGACATCTGCGTTACTTTTACTGCTCATAAGTTTGTCTTCTTGAATCATAATCGAAAACCACATTTTATTTCTGTTAAGCGACTTTTATTACAACTGTTTTCATACAGAAAGATTTACTCACAGCATTTATCTAGATTTCCTTTTTGCTGATGAGCAAGTGAAAATATTCTAGTCCTCTTCAACATCTGGAGTGGGATTGAACTATTTCTGACACTTTAAACACAAGCATCCATTTTGAAATATTTAAGATCTGCTCTAACTCTAACGTCTGTTTTTGTTTCATAGGTCTGAGCTTGACAATTTTCTGTGTGCATGCGACCGGGTGCCAATTAGCCGTTTAACATAACCCAGCGAAGAGATAGATGCACAAGAGCAGGTTAGAGCCAGAAAGAGCAGGGATGGCGTCATGTTCAGGTTCCTATTAATGCCAGTGTTCAAATGTTACACTTCACCTTTTCTGTCACTTCCACATCGTCTGAAAGTTCCCTGTATTATCACACTTTTCTCACATCCTTTGTCCTCTTTAGTCATTTAGCTGAAAAATGACCACAAAGAAATAATTTGCTAAAATGAGAGAATAGATTAACTATCACAGAAGAGTGGCAAAATGCCTGCAAAAGGAAGAAAAGAAAAACAAGTAAAACACTTGACATAAAATGGCCGGTGATACAGAGGCACGACTGATCTGCACTGTGCAAAACAAACATAACACAGAAGATGAAACAATGCGAAATGGATCCAAACCAAGAAAGATAGAGGAATGCAAGACGATGAGATAAAACCCTTTGAAAGAGGTACACAGAACAAGGCGGCAAAGGGACAATTCTGTGGGAGCAAAACAACCCTAAAAAGATGTTAAATGAGCTCAAATACTGAGGATTAGGGGATTCAAAACAACCACGATGAGACCCTGAACAATCACAAAGAAACTTAAAACACATCTGATGGAGGATTGTTGGCGGCTGCAAGTCCCAGAGTGTGCTTTTTAATAATGCACCTCTGGCTAGAGGGCCACGATAAAAGCTGAAAAACAGGACTCACAGTTTTATTGGTTCATATGGAATTGCAGGGTGGATCCCTGAATGATGACTGGGAGGCAGTGGGCGTCCACCCACTCCACAGGAAAGTCCGTCCGTCCATCCCCACAGCAGCTTCTCTCCGAACAGCCACAGCTGAGGACAGGCAGGATATTATTTGGTGAAGGTAATGAATTATTAGATGTAGGTCACCAAAGTATCAGATTAGAAGAGTCATAGTTGGCTTCATGTTCACTCTCCCTCATCATGATTAAAAACACCACAAGGTCAAAATGTGGACTTAAGCCAAAGTGCAGTAACTTCTGCACCTCTTCATACATTTTGGAACAGATTGAGAGAGAAAGAACTTCAGCACAGAGATGAAAGAGAAAATCATAATGATTTAAGTAATAAATTCTCGGCCGGCTGGAATTAGAGCAGGCCTGAGCAGCGGCGGCGGTGACAGAATCTGTAATTATCCCTTGAATTCAATAAAAGCGAGGAAGAACAAAGAGCGAGGAAACGGTTCACTGGTAAGTAAAGCGCTTTAGTGAATCGCCACTACACTGCTACAGGATAACACCAAAGATAATAGCTTCATCTTTTCTTTTTTTTCCCCCCATACCTGAAGAGTAACTTCACAGGGGTGCCACAGTGTTCAGAGGCAGAATCGATAACACTATCAAAGGGCAGAATCTCAACCTTAATGAAAGGAAAGAAAATACTGCAGGCTACAGGCACTGAAAGACCACTAGAGATCTGTGTCTATCAACACGCCCCAGTCTAAATATGAAATCAATTCATTACACCCTTTATTTCTTTCTCAAACACAGTCCGGCTCTGAGATAACAAATTTATCTGCCACCTCTTTTATTTCCCTACTTCTTTCAGTCTTTCTCCCCTTTTTTTCCCCCCTTCTCCTGTCTTTGTTGCAATTAATGAAAAGAATCAGTGGACACTTTCCAATGACGGAAGCAGCATAAATAGATTAAATTGCAGTGGAGATTATAATTTATCATTTCTTTATTAAAAAGTAATGCAGGCGAATTAACTTTGAATTAAATTCTATTTGCATGGCATTACTGGAATCATCTGTGTAAATGGCTTAAAATCCCAAATGGGACATTGTTCCCTCCAACAGTATAATTGTAGAGAAAGAACTTACTTTTTTCTTTTTTTTTCATGTCTTCAGGAAATTATAAGAGCCCAGGAACTTATCTAAAACTACTGGAACAATGTAAGAGACTTTAATCACGCCACCCAGAAGTTTTCTTCCACTTCTTGAGAACAGAACAGAGGTTGGTCTAAAAGATGACGTTGCATTAGAATGTTAGTTGTCTTTACATTAGAGGTAAAGAGAGACTCAAGTCTGCTCAGAAAGCTGTGAAAAGTTCACTTTTCCTTAAGATTAGTTGTATGCAGTTATAAGACTGTTAATAGGAAATTGAATGAAATTTGCCCTGCTGTTCTGGACAGACCTGCAGATTATTTATCCAGCGCATAAAAATTATACCAATAGTGGCCAAAACAAGAATATGATTTCTTCTAAAGGCTGAATAATTAAAGTTGGACTTTTTCTGGAATCAGAAGGGCTCCAGATGAAACACTTCACTGTTCATCATTATTTTACCATGACACCGTGGAGCAGGGGGCTAATCTGTACAGTAACGTAATGACGTGCACTTGCTATGCTGAAAGCAACAGCAGCCTCTGTGCACCATTAAATAGTCCATGACTAACAAATGCTGAGAAAATGTTTGAAATCACTGACAAAAATAAGAACTACTGCTTGTTTTCCATGTTTCATGTTCATTTTGAAAAGGTTGCACTCATGTAAGTGTGTGATTGGTCCTAACAAATGATGGGCATAATCACCTACTATAAAAAAATAAAACAAAACAATAAAAAAAAAGATAAAACAGGAGATTCGTTTTTATTTCGAACTTTTGCTTTAGTTTAGACACTAATGTTCACAAAATAAAACAAAAAGTGTATTTAAGTTCAAACACTGTTAAGAAATAATTTTGTTGCTAAAGGTGATCAGTGACATCTGTGTGCATTTTTAGCATGGTGTTATCCACTGAAAGATGGGGGGGCATTATATTTCTCCTTTGTTTCATTGCAATTTATACAGGTGTATAAACAGATAACATTTTTGACACTGGCAGTTCTCTGAGGTCTATAAATGTCTTTAGACACAAAGAACATGAACATGAGCCTTATTATAGTGGAACAATTTTTCCTTTTCCTTTTTTTTCTTTTAATTTGTATCCACATGGCCAGGGCTTACCAGACCAAAACCTTGAACTCCTTGTTCTTTACTGAATTTATCGTTTATTCAGTAGAGTAGATTACAGTCGGATTCATACACTATATATAGGCTATGCATGAACAAGACAGATTTGAGTTGCAGAACATTAAGAAGAATGAGTGGATGAGGGAAAGGAGATGTTCTATTATGCAAGTTGAATTAACTGGTTGCATTTAGTTTAATTTAAAGTCTACATTAGTGGACATATGTGGAGAGGCTTCACAGTAGAACTAATCTGCTTGCAAACATATAAAAACACAACATCTTAAATAACTAAGCACACGTGGATGAACATCTGCAGGATTCAGGTCACTTCAGTGAATGGGATCGCTTGAGTTTTATGTGAAATTATGTGCAAAATAACCAAAAAGGATCAGAGTAAATAATTAATTCATCACTGTTAAACCTTTACTTTGTACATTTTTGTAAATGATTTGGCTAAATTAATAACTCATGCAAATGATTTTTGCCTCAAAATGCTGCATGTTGAGTTATCAGCTGGAATTTGAAATTTAGAAGTCAGTTAGATCCGTGCCACTGGACTTACCTGGTTCTGGCATGCAAATGATATTCAGTCTAACATGGCTGTCCAGCTTCATTAACTTTTCTAGTGACACAGTTTAATGAAAAGGCTTAAAAAGCAGGAGGGGAGTACGAGACCAAGAAAAAAGAAAGAGGCAG
This sequence comes from Leptatherina wallacei, assembly GCA_028567055.1. Taxonomy (NCBI): domain Eukaryota; kingdom Metazoa; phylum Chordata; class Actinopteri; order Atheriniformes; family Atherinidae; genus Leptatherina; species Leptatherina wallacei. Next base: position 2,319,243 of record JAOXYM010000017.1, on the reverse strand, counting down.
ACATTGATGAGCAATTTGATTGGCACATGACTCATGGGACGCACCAAATGAGGGATGGCCCACGGGACAGGAGGAGATCTGATTAGCTGGGCATGGTGAAAATAGAGTGTACCACGACTAATTCAAGACAGAGCAAAGAGAGATTGAAAAATTGCCCAAGCTTCATACTCCTCATTGCAGTTTTTATTGAAATTCAATACATCTCGGCAAATGTCTCCTTGCCTCTCTGCCTCTCTTTGTTTTCACAGTGGACGCACACACACAGACACACACGCACACAAAATTTGGTTTACGGAATGCACAAATCTGCCATTTTAAATCCACACAAAAAAAATCCACACATGCAGTTTCACAGAGACACACACTGAGGGCTTCTTTTTCTCCAATGGAGTATGTTTTCAGTTCAATCATCACTCTTTGATACTGAGCCATTTTGCACATGCTCAAGGGCTTGTACTGAAGATGTGGAGAAGGAGTGGGGAAAGCACACACACGCTCTCACACACACACACACACATACAACTGCTTAAACATCCGCTGATTGTGATTGGCTCAGATGGTTTGGGTGTTAAGGCAGTGGTGCAATAGTCTCCAGCTCAGTGTCAGAGCAGAGCCCAGCTGTGGTGACTATTGATATGGCTGGCACAGACAGCGGCGCCCTGAGGCCCCAACAGGCTTCAGCTTTAGTTAGTTGCAGTCTAAACTGGCCACGGTGCAGCTAACGTATGAGGAATGACAAGGTTCAGCACAGTGCACATGCTGGTCTGACTACTGTGGAGAGAGGTGGCTCAGATGCTGCAACTTTGTGATTTTGTTTAGTGTGTTTTAAACCAACACAGTTAAATCCAGGGCTTTGAGGCAATTATAAAATATACAGCTGCCCCAGTATTCCTTATAATGAATTAAATGAGTTCATTATTCTAAATGACAACACGACCGCTAACATTCAGTTACAATTTCACTCCGACAAAAGTCCTTAGAAAGACAATCTTAACAATGTTGGGATTGTCTTTCTAAGGATCTTTACAATTTGAGAAATGTACAGGATGTTCTTCACTTTTGTTGCCCCAGCTCATGGTTCTTCATCTGCTGCCTTGCCTCTGGCTTTTAGATCTTTCCCCACCTACACTCACCTGGCCCAGGTTAATGACTCATTTACAAGTTTGCACAGAACCGGAGAATGAGGTGTAGAGGAGATTTTCTTCTTGTGGTTGTGGTCGTTTCAGAGAATATTGCCCCTAGTGAGCAGTTGTTGTAATTACATGATGTTGTTCAGGTGGTTTGGTCTGCTTGCGTAAACTGCAATGTGAAAGGTGTGAAATCTTTCTGAATCTTTCTGAATTTCCCACCCAATCAGACTCCCCAAGACTGGGAATGCACCCTTAAACCAGTAGGGCTATACAAATAAACTTGCCTTGCCTTACTGTAGAAACAATTTGACACCAGACAGTTTTTAAGCATAAAACTGATGTATTTTTTTCCTTTGGGCCACGAGATTGTCATGGGATCACATTGCCTGAGCAGTAACCTAATTGATATGAAGTTTCCTTAAAACTTCTTAAAGTAGCACTTTGTAACTTTATGACCCTAAAATATGTTTGACTCATTTTAATGCTACACTCATATTCATTATGTACTTTCCTGAAGCTATTGTTGCCCTGCAGCGTTCGGAGGCTGAGAATCCACACTTCACAACTTTTTTTTTCTCTCCCCAAGGTTGCTGCTTCACTTTTAAAGCAGCATTTCATTTTATTGCACCACGTCACACACCAGCAACTGGATATCCACACTGATGAATCAGTCATTTTACATGTTCGAAATACTCAAAGAAACCCAAGAGAACATTATTGAAGGAATCAAGGAAAATAAAGAGAGAAAGGGACAGACGGGAGTCAACATCAGACTGACTTACTGACTGTAGAGAGTTCAGAGTAGAAGTAGGATGCTTTGGGGGCCATTGAAAAATTCTGCCAAACTTGAAGTGTGCTACTTTAAGGCTACATGACCTCTTAGTCCATATACTTTCAGTTCCCTTTGCACAGCACATGTGGAAATACTCTTCAACCTTGCATTGAGTTCTGTTGTTAACTTTCTTTGACATTATTCAGTTTTTGTTTTTCTTGTTTCGCTTCTAAATGTATTCCAGTTTGTGCTTATTCTGAATGCTATAAATTAGTAAGACCAGAACAACACATTTTCAAAAGAAAGCTCCCAAAATTCAGATTCCTGTCCTGATTTCTTGAATATCTACAGGGATAGAAAACATGTCTGTTGGCAGCGTGAAAACTTTTCATAAGGAAGTCTGTTTCTCCAGAGACCGTGAATGATTCACACGCCTTCACACATACAAGGAATGGACATACAATATACACGCAAATGTACATATACAGGCATAAAGAAACCAACAGCAACACCTTACACTCTCCTCTCTCTTTCTTAATCCATGATGCCTTTTTCTCAACTCAACATCTAAGTTGATCACTTTTAAAAGGAAGTAATCTTTAACACTGTATCCAGTTTTCTCGCAATTTCTCCCCCACTTCCTCTTTCACTTTTTATTCCTCCCTCTTGTAAATCCACTCCAACTCCAGATATTTCTTCTTATCTACATCTTTTATTGGATTCTAGGCCTACTGTATACCATTCACACACACACACACACACACACACACACAAACTTTAGCTTATGGACTACTGTAAAATCACATCATGCAAAAAATCACACCCTCACACACACACTCTGAGACACACCTACCCCTAGTGTCTTGTCCTCCCTCTCCCCTTGTCTTTCCCTTTCATTCCTGCCTTCTATCTGAGCATTTGCTTGGAAAATGTTTGAACTCTCTGGCTTGCTAAGATGTTTCTGAAACAGAATATGAATTAGCCCCCTCCACTTCCCCCAGATCTGTCTTAATGCTGCCGCTGCTTATGCCTAAGACCCCATCCCTCCCAAACGAGCCACCAACTCCTCCCCATGCATAAATAATAAAACAATACAAAAGAAGGAGAGGCCCACTGTTGAGGCGCACATGAAAGAAGTGCTGAACTTCGAGCTGGAATGACAGGATTCATAACTTCCTCAGAGAGCACAAGTGTGTGTGTGTGTGGGGGGGGGGGGGGGGGGGGGGGGGGGGGGGCAAGGAAATAGAGCAAGTGTACATGTTTATGTATGTAGTGTGTCTGTATGTTTGCATTTGCTCTGCATGCACTGGACTTCAATGGAAATATTTTTACTGTAGTTTTTTTTATTTCCTTGTGCCTGCTTACATTATCCTAGAATAACAATGAAGGATTATCAGCACCCTTTTTTTAATGTGAGGTAGCTTTTTCTTAAACCCCCCTTAAAAGCAGGCTGGGAAACTCCACCCTATCTATTTGTAAGGATTTTGCTTCTTTACGACATTTATGGAACATAGTCTAAACACACTATCTATCAATGAGGCACCTTTCCACAGGGTTGTACAGGGGAAGGGGGGGGGGGGGGGGGGGGTGTTTATCTTGTCCTCATATGAGAAGTAGAAAGCAGTAATGTAAATCCAGAGTTAAATAGCTTTTGAACCTTGCAGGAATTGTGAGGATGAAAGGATGAAATGTATTCTATTTTCTTAGATTTTATGAACTTTCCTTTTCCTGTTTTTAGCTTTTAGCATCTGATTAGTTTCTGACAGTGTGAACAGCACAAGTCACATTGAATCTGACATTTTCGAGACAGATTCAGGCCATTTTCATACGTGATCCTAGATCTCAGTCTGAACGGTCATGCTGTATTTCTATGACTGACTTCATAGAAGTGAGACAAATATCACAAACCTGGCTATATTATCATGTTTCCAGTAAAAATATTTTACTGTGTTGTTACATTTTGCTTTTTTCAAAAAAAAAAATATAAATAAAAAACATGACAAAACAAAACGATCACTTTGAATATATGAACAAAGAAAGTAATACAATGAAGGGAGGGACGTGGTCTATTTACAATTAGCTACTTATTTACATCCATAAAACCTAAGCCGTGCGTAACGTCGTGCTATCATCTGTGCATGCGTGTCACTTCAGGGCCGCAAGCCGTTCACACTTCAGCATGATGAAGCTCGCATTGAAATGACAATGTGAACGACCACACAAAAAAAGCTGATTTCAGTAAAAAAAAAAATCTGATTTGAGCATTAAGACCTGCAGTGTGAACGTGGCCTTAGTGTTCTGGTCACCAAGCTTTCACAACTCATACATAACAGGGAAAAATTTAACAACAGAGTGGGATGTCTGTTTGGTAAGTATGATCATTACCTACCATTTTGTAACACATTTTTGTCATCCTTCAGCCCCTCACAGTTTTATATTTTTCTGTATATTCCTGCTGTAATAGGTGCAGATGTCGGGGGTGTAGTAAAATTCCTACTGAGGTGATAAACACCCTGCCCTATTGTTACTCAAAGCCAAGGTTCTTATGGCTTTTCTGTGTATACAATACGTGAAATTCAAGGGGGTTGGGAAATGCAAACTATGGCTGCTTGTATGAGTAACTGCATGTCTGAGTGCTCATAGAAGCAAAAATTGGACTCTTTTGGTTGCCCAGTGTTCAAATAGCTAGTACCATTCCAGGCTTTATCTGTGAAGGGTAGCAAACAAATCTAAACGTGTTGCTGGCCAGGAAAGAGGAGCAGCATTTGTTGAGCCAAGGTTGCAAATCTTTAGAGAATCTGAAAAAGCTCAACTTGCACTTGAAATCAAACATATTTTGCTGTCACGAGGAAGAAAAACATAATGCCAGGCTCTGAGAAGAAGTGGTGGATCGCTTGTTCATTGTGGTGCAAAACCTTCCACTTTTAAAATGTTCATGTTGGATATGCAACGCTCTAGCTGAGCTGCACTGTCGGCATAATTTGACCACAGAACAAAATCTGGGTACTACAGTCTGATTGTGTCCAGATCACAAAAAAAACAATGCAAGTCCAAGTGTCCCAGTATCTTTCCAAGAATTTTTTTTTCTTTCTTTACGTTTTCTTTTCCTTACGGCTGCAAGGATTGTTTGCTTGTCTCTCTTCTACATAGCTATGAACAAGTAACATTAACTTAGCTTTAACAATTCATTATCTCTCTTCAGAAGGGAAAAGGAAAGTGTAAAAAAGGAGAATGGATGAGTCAACGCATGAGTCCGACTACACTGAATTGTTTCTTAATTTTTTTCAGTGTATTTTATTATCCTCTTTCTTCTTTTGATAGACTTGGGTCCCTGTAAGTGTAAATACATTTATCTAAAACAAGCTGTTAGCGGTTATTTGAGCAAATCATGCCAGTGAAATGAAAATGTAATCCTGATGCAGGATGCACACAAGTTAACAGGTCTGTAATTAACCAGGTGTCTATGACAGGACATGATAATCGACCACAGTTTAACTCTGATGACTACAATCAGTTGTAGGAAAGATATGGAGGTTTCGCTGTGATCTGGAGCCTCTTAGCAAAATAGGGTGTTTATCTCAAAACAGTTAAAATAATATGTGAGTTATTCATACAACTGGAAACATTGCAGACTTAATGCATAACACACACACACACAAATATTTTCATTATACAATCTGAAGAATTAGACCCCCTGTCAGGTTAAAGTTGGGTGGATCTGTGGTTCATTAAACTTTATATGAAACAACTCTATAAAGTCA
>JAOXYM010000017.1:2280680-2295240 GCA_028567055.1 Leptatherina wallacei | reverse complement strand
TATATACTTGTATCTGCACCGAGTAACTGTATTTCTTTCTATTCTTTTTGTAATCACTGATAAGCTTTTATGCTAATTTGAGATCAGATTGTGCTGTTTTATATGTGGCCCCAGAACTAATATGAGTTTGAAAGCCCTGAACTAGATGGTCTTATTAAAGGAGCAGCTCAGTAAACCTTGACATTCATTGGATTCTGGAGTCAAAAGCTTCATTTGTGTCCTAATTTATTTGTTAAGCATGTTAATTAAACATTTTCTATTCTTACTTGAGTATTTATTGTAATTTAGACTGTATATTTTTACTATATGGCACCACTGCTTTTTCGTTTTCATAGTTATTCTAATTTATTTATGTTATCTCCTGCTTGTGCTGGTTTTTACAGAGTTTGGTCTTATGTATGATTTGTTGATGGTGACCACCATCCCCAACCAGGTGTTGTTTTTTTACGGATGATTAATTGTTTGGTCCCCAAGGAGGGTTGTTGCTCTGTGCAGGCTTGTTTTTCATTTGTTGTGTGCAATACCTGACAAATGTTGTTTGACTGACTGCAGCTACTCAATAGATTTCCCATAAAGTGCAGAAGTTGGTTTCTAATGTGTGTCAGCTGTTCCAAGACCACGTTCCCATTGATGAGACGAGTCAAACAACAGAAATAGGTCCTGCTTTATATGTACAAATTATAAGAGAAAGACTAGCTTTGTTCATTTATTCCCTACTACAACGCAACAAAGAAAAACAATGTAATTTATAATGTTTTTTGACTGGTTTTAATCACAAAAAAACACCCACTAAACTATCTTATAACTGCATTCAATCATGTATCAAATGTTTCTGCAGTCCTCAGCAGTATGTATCAGCTCAGCTTGGCATCAATGGGAACATAAAACCCGGGTGCAGATGCTAATTTCCAGTGAGTTAACTTCAGTTGAGTTTACAGTGGACAATAACCAGACTGTTCTCATAAAGATGCATGACTTTTCATCTATCTATCCATTTTCTTGCTGCTTATCCGGGTCAGATACCTAAGCAGGGAAGCCCAGACTTCCTTCTCCGCAGCCACATTTGCCAGCTCGTCTGAAGGAATCGGCAGTCAGCTGAGAGATGTAGTCCTTCTAGCATATCCTGGGTCTTCCCCATGATTTACCCTTGGTGGGATATGCCCCTAACACCTCACCAGGGAGGCGTCCAGGAAGCATCCTGACCAGATGCCCAAGCCACCTCATTTGGTTTCTCTCGATGGGGAGGAACAGCGACTCATGCGAACCCCTCCCAGATGATTGAGCTTCTCACCCTATCGAGAGCCCGACCACCCTGTGGAGGAAACTCATTTCGGCCGCTTGTATTCACAATCTCAATCTTTTGGTCACTTCCCACAGCTCATGACCATAGATGAGGGTAGGAACGTAGATCGAGTGGTAAATTGAGTGCTTCTTCCTTCACCAGACTGATGCAGAGTCTGCATCACTGCAGGCACCGATCCGCCTGTCAATCTCCTGCTCCATCCTGCCCTCACTTGTGAACAAAAACTGGAGATACTTGAACTTCCGGTAGGAACAAGTGCATGATTTTTGTATGAAAAATCATGTTGAATATTCTCAGCATGCATTTCTATACTTTTGTGTAGCAATTCACTGTATGTATACTGACAGGATGACATCATGCCCTGTGATTTTACCCATCTTGCATGCTATTTTGATAATATAAAATGGCACACCAAAAGCAAAAATATGCATAAACCATGCACAAAAAGAGACATCAAATGATGCCGATATCCACACTCCATTAAAAAATAAACAATTTTTATTACCTCAGAGTTGTGTTGATTACAAACTGTTGTCCAACACAACTGGCATGATACAAATGTATCCCTCCATCCCTTCAACTTGTTATTGTTAAAGGCTTGTCTCCTGAGAGGCAATTATTTACTGGACTGGTCCTGAATAAGTTTTAGCTCTCTTGATAAACACACTAATAGTGGCAATGGAAAAAAAAATATTGGCTTGTTCTAGTAGTTGAATCTACATTTAAACATCCACAAGTTACTTTTATTAAGATAGTGAGATTATTCTTGTTTTATTTTGTAAGTTAAGTCAGGAATAAGGAGCTTAAAGTGGCACTATGTAACTTTCTGACATTAAAAATATGTATTTGACTGGTTTTGATTGCAGTGACATGCATTTTGTACATTCCTGGAGCGGTCATTGTCCAGCAGTGTCTAGAGGCCGCATCGTTTTACAGCAGCATTTTGCTTTACGATACAGCCAACAATTGGATGGTAAGAAACTGGCCATTTTGAACATGCACCGTGGTAAATACATCAAATAAATGCTAGAGGACATTATTGGAGGGAGTGATGAAAGGAAAGAGAGAAAGGGACAGAGAAGGGACAGAGAAAGAGAGAAAGGGACAGAGCAAAAGATAAGACAAAAGTCAGCATCAGAGTAACTTTTACTGGCTGGAGAGAACTCAGAGTAAAGGTAGGATGCAAAATGTTAGTGGTTATGGGATGCCTCACTAAGAAAATCTGCCAAAGTTCTGTACTGCTTCTTTAAAGTCCCATTCTAAGATTCCATGGATGGACTGTTCATGTGAGTTATAAAGTAAGAGTTCTTGGAATGAGACTCAAGGTCTTTCTTGCCTTTGCATCTCCTGCTGAACTAAACTAAACAAAATAATAAAGGGAACACAATTATTACCAAGTAACTTAAAGTCAATCCCACTTCTGGGATATCAATCTATCCAGTTAGGAAGTAACTCTTTTTACCTGCTGTTGTACAAATGGAACAGACAACAAGTGCAAATGAGAGACGATTAGCAAGAAAACTCCTATAAAGTAATTGGTCCAGCAGGTGGTGGCCACTGACCCTGTCTTCATCCTTTCTGGCTGATTTTTTAGTCACATTTGCATTTTGCCAGTGCACTCACCACTACAGGTAACATGAGGCGGTGTCTGCAACCCACAGAAGTTGCTCAGGTAGTGCTGCTCATCCAGGATGGCATGTCAATGCGTACTGTGGCAAGAAGGTTTGCCGTGTCTCCCAGCACAGTGTGGAGGGCATGGAGGAGATAGCAGGCGACAGGCCAGCATACCAGGAGACCTGGAGGGGGCTGTTGGAGGACATTACATTTTTGTGCTGTGATTATTTTACTCTAGTGTGAGATTGATTTTTCCACTTTGGAGAAAAAAACTAAACCAGATTAAAATATAATGATGCCCTCAGGATGACACCACGGTTCATGTCAGCCCTACAAACAACCTGACAGTTCTTTGAGTATGAAATTTTAAGTCTTGTACATTTAGCCTGGGTATATACTTTTTTCAGGTATGCAACAATTTAAATGAACCTGATGGGAACTGAATATGTCTGCATAGTTTGTGGCACCACTAGTTTGGACCATTAACTTCATTTTAATATGCCATAAATATAATTTGAATGCAATCATTCTAAGGTCCCTCTAAGTGTTTTTATGACTTATTCTGTGGGTTCAGGGTTGGATTTGGTTTGGTTCATCTAGGTTTTTGGTTTTCTTTGCTTTTGGGCTCTGTGTTATAGTGTTATTTACTTATTCTGCTCCTTGGGTTGTCTCAGTTAGTCTTGTTTTCTGCTCTTCCTGCACACCTGGATCATTAAGTGTATTTCTAGGGGGCATAAGAACTGCACCTGCTTGCCAATGAGCATACCGGCCCTTTGTTTGTGATTTGCTCCATCTGTAAAAATACTCCCCATTTCTTTTGTTCAGTGCCAGGTCCTCATTGTTATTCAGTTGTGCTTCATGGCTCATAGTTTAGTTCCTGCCACATTTGTTCACTTGTAGCGGATTACCTGTCAGTGCAGCACCTTTAGTTTATAAATAAAAGTTATTATAATCTTGCTCCTGCTTACCTTCAGAATTGTACACTCAAACACAGCCGTGCATGACTTGTTTGGGAAGCTCCTACTCTGAAAAACTAATATAAGGAGTATGAACTGCAGCTGGTGGCAGTACCTTCATTATGACACAAAAGAGGAGGAACTGCCTCTAGAAGGTCAAAAACTATGAAAGAGTTCTTATCAGCAGGTTGGCATGCACAGTAGTTGTGTTTTTATTTTGGGATATGATCAGTTTTCCCAAAAATTCCAACAAATTATAATTAAATGATGTAAACATCATATTCCCATAACAATGCACATGAATAGCACAGCATTTCTGGCATGTTTGTGTTTCATTTAAATGCACTTTGTGCTTTTTGGATGATCTTTAACATGTTTTTTTAAAATACATTTGCAGTGTGTAATAACAAGAAAAACAAGCAAAAACACATGCAACATGGCACGTTATTACCTCACAATTTCCCGAAACCAGGCTTTTCCTGTTCAGTGGTTTTCTTTAACATTGTTTGGTGTAGTAACTAAGTAATTCATTTCATTTGCTTACAGTATTTTCAAAAAGTTAATGCAGATCTTTACTAATAGGCTTTAATGAGTAGAAACAGTATTTTCATCCATCGTTGGATTTTTGCTGTTATACCTTACTTGATGAAGTGTCCAGTCTTACACCTGGGCTTGTATTGCTGCTTCTGCAGAAACATCAGAATGAAATAAGGAGGACTATACTTGCACATTTGACAAATGTCTTAATGACTTGATAATTTATTGATGAAACTACTGATGTTATATTCATTTTCTTAAAAAGGCCAATTTGCACACGTTACATTATTGTTGTACAGTAGAAGTAAGATAAGGCAAGTGCAGTGAAGCAGGTGAGAAAGCGAGAGAGAAAGAGAGAGAGAGAGAGAGAGCTGGACAGAGAGAGATGTCATTGACTCTGAGTCCCTGTGGCTTTGTTCCTACCATGCTCTGCAGCACAGGACCCCCAAGCAGTGTGCAGCATACACACACACACCTCTTCTCATGCTCACCCATGCTGTGTTTGGCCTGTCAGCCATGGCAGCACCTGTCAACTGCTGACCACTTCATCGGACACCCCCAGAGAGAAAGGAAGAAAGAGCGGGGGTAAAGCCCACTACAAATACACAGCAGGGGAAGCAAACAACTGACCTCTCTGTCCAGATGGATCCTTTCCTACTGTAAAACACAACACACAGCAACAGAAGCTGTTGTGCGTTACAGAAGATTGCCATTGCCCACTTGCTCCAAACAAGGGAAGTTAAACCTAAACAGAAAGCAATTTGATAAGTTAGATATGAGGACTACCGGTAGTGTGAGTGCCCAAAGATCAGGCAAACTTTTCATTTAGGATTCACTGAAAACAAACATAAAACAGTAGGGAATCAAGCTGTAGCCAGCCTCCCATCATCAGAAATGAAGAAGAAGGAAGAATGTTGAACATTTCTGACTTTGATTTATTTTTCAGACCCTGAACAAACATTGCAAATAAAAATAATTAAAAAGTCAGTAATAGTGAAACAATAGTTAGAAACCTTATTACATTATGATTTCTAATTAGAATTCTTACACTGGTGGAAAAGCCAGAGAGATGCCACATCTGGATTCAGTCAGTTGTTAACAATGCCTTGCAGTTATAATGCTTTACACCTCTTGGAAGGAAAAATATAGGTAAAAAATAAACACTAATAGATGTTTTTGTTATTTTAGTGACAATTCTAATCCTAACTAATGAATATAAGCAGTTGTACAGGGACATATGGCACTAAAAACAACATTGCTGAGGGTTTGAAAAAGTTGCAAATTTAATTATTTCAAATGTGTATACAAGACAGAGGCATTTTTTCTATCCACACATGTTTATATTAATTTCAATATAAACATGTTTCTTGTTTTTGTGCAAGAATGTATTTAAAGTGTAACATCATTCTGTTTAACATAGAATAAGTCAATAAAACTCTCAGTTTCTTCTAGGGATGGGTACTTTTATTGGTCCCTACAGAATTCCGTCAGTACTACCGAGTACCGATTCACGTAAAACCATGTTTTGGTACCAATGTCGTCATTTTTTAAAACGGTGAAGGAAAATTCTGAGGGCCATCTGTCATATTGACAAATTCACACCCCCGACCACTCGGTGGTGTGAGTGCAAATGAATCAGCTATTGTCTTGTGACTACTACGGTCTCAGACCGGTGGGACTGAACCACTGGAGCAGAAGCAGTGCATGCTGCAGGATTTCCTCCTGCTAAAGTGAGTGCTTGCAAGATTCCGCCTCCAGAACACCAAAACGCTGGCGAAAAGTCGCCTGTCCGAGGCAAAAGTCCATCCAGTAACACGGTGAGGACTCCGTCACTTTTGTGCTTCTCTGCTAAAAACAGCTGCACATAGCATCAAAGATTTCACAAACACGTTGACAGACAGATGTCTCACTGTCAGATTTTCTAGAGCTGAATCCAACTTTCCTCGTTCTGACATTTTCTTTCAATCTGATTTTTTTTCAGTACGAGGAGGTGCGTTTTAATTTGTACATCATTAAGAAAAAACACTGCTACGTTGTAGTTAACCGTTTACATGTTAGTGAAACAGTGAATCATGTTAGTGTTGTTAGAATAGAAACACATGGATGTTGCTTAAATATATTGGTTATAAATTAGTCTATATGTTGAAAATGAGAAATAAATCTGTTATTCCCATATAAACAGACACAAAAGTACAGAAAATTGGTACCGTTAGGTACTGATACCCAGGTACCGTATCGGTTTAAATGTGTTCTTCCAATCCTCACTCCTGCTTCCTCCAATAGTGACTGGAACTTGATGGATTTGTGATTATCATGTTTTTTTGAAAATGTCTCTCACTGTCACCATTTTTCCCCGCATCATTTGAACTTCATGCTTCATTTCTTGGAATTTTTAAAAGCTTTTTGTGTTCCTTCTTCTTGATGTTGCTATTGTCAAGGATCGGTACATCTATCACAACTGCCTTCTTCTGCTGGTCAACCACTTTGGTGTTTGATTGGTTACCCATCACCTGCTTATCAGTCTGGATCTGGAAGTCTTGAACTCGGTTAGAGATGTTCCTGTATTCTACTCCAGCCACCTGATTATGACTCTCCATGTATGTCTTGCTGGCATATTACATCTTGCTACTATGTTTTGGACCGTCTCAGAGGCCTGCAGCTGGCGTCCTGTCTGGTGTTGTAGACCCCAGCCTCTTTAGCTCTCGTGTTCAGTTCCTGTTGTCATGCAGCCATGATCAGAGCCCCTGTGCAGTCTTTCAGACCAGCCTGCTCTAGCCACTGACATGTATGTAGCTGTTTTTCCCTCCATGATGGTTCCACCCTTCTTCCTCTTCCATGTTGAGGTTCCACTGCCTGAGGTATTCACTTAGCAGTTCAGCACTGGGGGCCATCATATGGATGTCGTCATGGATCTTCAATGTCTCATCATGGATTATGACTGTGATGCTCACTAGCCTCTGGCCTCCCTTCATCCACTCAGAGCACAGTCTCAGGGTGTTGGACCTGGGGTGAAACCGTTCATGCATTGTGTTGAGCTTTCTTGTCTTGATACCAGTACCTTCCATCTCCTCTTTTGGCCAAGCTATAATACTAGCTTTAGGCTTACACAACCATACCATGATATTCCTTTATCGCTCTATGGGAATAACTGAAGGGAATAATGCACAGTGGGTCTGTTCAAAATGCCGCTTCATGTTAGCTATTCCCCTCTTTGATTAGTCACGTTGTCACTGTGTTGCACTTTCCCCCCACTGACTGAGTAGATTACATTTGTTCTTTGGTCTGATGGAGCATTCATCAATAAAAAATAGCAGAGAATTAACCAAGAGTGGAGAAAGCCTAAGATCAGAGGGATTAGACTTCACAATGTTTGTTGGAAACCTAGAGCAGCCATTGCATTGTTTACCTCCTGCTTTATTCCCAGGCTTATTGGCAGGCTTCGGTCTTAACTAAACATTGATTCCAATTTAGGAGTCAGGTCCAGAGTATAAGGGTTGATTGAAAAAGGTGGACTTATAAGAAGGCTTTCTACTGATGCATGTGTATTTCTAGTGAAGATCTTGTTATCCTTCTTCATCACATTCTGTCTTGCTTTGTTTGCATTTACTGTAAAGTTTACCCAAAGCTATTCACATTTCTTTTCTCTCTCTCTTTCTTGGTATATTTCTGCTTTATCCATGGGAGCTTTCTGATTATTTCCACATCACATTTCCATATTTTATTACTACGCATATATATCACCTTTACACAGCATGACGAACTGCCACAACAGAGATTGCAGCAGGACGTCTCTGATAGCTGTGCTCATTACCTGCAGTTATGCAACATTATGGATTGTGTTGCCTTTCCTCCCCATATCTAATATATACCGTATATTTTTCTGTGTACTTTTGTGTTAATAGGTCCAGATGTGGCAAGTGAGAATAAATCCCATCTGAGTCAGAAAAACATCTGAGAGGTATTGTTGACTACACACTCCACCGTTACCTGAGCCTAAGTTGCTGGTGGCTGTTTGTGCACAATGTGTGAAGTGTGTTGTTGTTTGTGTGAGTAATCCATGTTGTGGAGCAACAAATAGATACTCTTGGTTGCCCAGTGAACAAATTTGTCAACACCAAGTACTGTTAGATCCCTTAGCTGCCTTTACACTGCAAACATCAGCATGAAATGAGGGGTTATAACAGACTGCAGGAAGAGTTGGCAAGGTCTGGTTGAGAGAGTGGGTGGTGGCATTCAGGCTGATTTCCAGCTCCTGTCAGAAGCTTGCTCACCTGGCTCTCTCCAGGTGAATGCTGGCTAATAGCTTGTGCCTGCTAGCAGCTGGAGAGTCGCCATCATCAAACGGGGCACGGCTGAATGGGTAAATGGCCAATGACAGTCAGGAATTACCCTAAATGCTGCTTGCTGCTGTTGCCTACTTGTTTGCTTAGCCTTGTTTAGGTGGATTTTGACACAGTGGCAACTGTTATGCCTTCTTACATGGTTCAACATGGACATACCTTTTTGCGTACGTAAGGGGAGCATAAACGAGGCCTTAGACAGATTGGTGATTCTAAATTTGGCATCTGATAAGTGCTGTCCGAATTACCCTGAACAGGAGGAGGTAGATGTTGAAAATGGATTCATTTATTGGTTGTTCTGTATAAAGTTTCTGTGGGGTTACTAGGCTTTAGGTAATTTTAACACAAGGTAAACATCTAACCCTGGGGCTTGTGAGCGACATTTTTCTTCTTTTTATCAGCCATATTTCGGCACATAGTAGGACAGCAAACCAAATGATGCATCTTCTTACCGAGGCAAGTCCTATGAGGAGCAAATATTTACCAAAAAAAGACAGACATTGAAGATATTACTGGAATGCGGTAATTGAATTACAACTTGAGAGCTTTTTGGTCCAGTATTCAAATCTTCTACAAATCGTTTGGGAATATAATTTTACTTGAGAAAATCAAACTCAATCAGCAGCAATGAAAGGTTCCAAAAAAGAGGCAGCAGCAGGATTCCAGCAATATTGTTACTCAAAAATTGCAATTGATAAAAAGCTAAAAGAAGTGCAGGGACTTCAAAATTGACAAGAGCAAAAGCTTATAACATATTCAGCATTTGTATGAAGTAACACAATCTCAAGTTTTCCCCATACAGCTCCATGAGCTGTTGATCTCCAATAGACAGAAAAGAGGTACTTTTTTTCTGAAGTAGCTGTTAATGAAAAAAAATACAGATGACACTATCAATCTTGATTTCTTTCTCTCTGCTAATACAGGGAAAAGGTGGGGGAAGGAGTGGCAATGTGGGAAGATATTAATTAAGCAGGGATTGTGCATTGACTCCGTCTTGTGCATAAGACAGAAGGTTAAGCAAATGCCAGGGCAGCAGTGTCACTTCAAACAATGACTATTAGCTTTGGAATCAGCCCTGTGTCTGCTGAGGAAAGGAGTCCATTCAGACTCCTGATTGCTACTCGGCACAGCATCTGTGGTGGAGGCAGAGGCTGGTGGAGGAGGTGGGGTGGGGAGGATCACTCCATTTCAATCTGTGGTTAAATTAGCCGAAGGTGACAAAGGTTGAAAACACACAATTATGGGTGGGAGTCAGGCTGATGGGAACTGGTGAGGCAGCAGCAACACATAGAAGAGATAGAGAGAAATGTTATTGAAAGGGGTGGTGGTGGACAGTACGCAAGAGACTGGGCTAAGGAACTGGTGTTTTGCTATTATGGCAAGCAACAAACTTTAAACTATAGCTGGTTGTCTATTGTTAGGAGTCAGGTTTCATGGAGGAACAATGTATTGGAAGCAGCACTGTGGTGTCCTGAAGCCATGAACACATCATGAGTAAGATGGCTGGTAGGTGAGGAACTTCCTCCAAGTTGAGTTAAAGAGCTTCAGCTGGAAAGGTGTGGCTCCATTGGAAAGACTGATGGGATGCCACCAGAGTTTGGGAAAGAGTTTTAAATTAACCTCATTGCACTCAATGAGAAAACAGCAAAGTTTTGCTATCAAGAATCCCAGTTAGGGCGATGCAGACCCCCTCAGTAATCAGGTGCTCAGTTTTATGTTACACTCAAATTTGTAGGTTCACCCTGATGTCATTTATTTATTGTTTCATTGTTTTTGTGGATGTATTGATCCATAAAAGATGGATTCTATCTAGTTAGTTAATAAATTGATTGAATTTATTTTCAGTATATGTTTTGGTTTGCTCCTTACTACTCTCTCTCACTGAGGTTATTTTTGGAGATCAGCACAGTCATGGAGACGTGCCCATGGGTGTTGCTGACTAGGGGCTGGTGTGCTTAATTAGTTTGGCTGGCTTAGTTTGGGGGGGGGGGGGGGGGGGGTTTTGGGGAAGCGGTAGAGTAATTATTTTTTTTTTTATTAGTATTGTTTGTTTTGATGGTTTAAAGGCCCATTCCTTAACTTTTCTACCTTAAAACTTAGCTTTCCAGACTCATTTGATGGTACAGTGACATCTGTTATGTGCATTCCTGGAGCAGCCCAAATTTTTAAAAAAGAGAAAGAGAAAGAGAGGAATGGATGCATGATGCAAATGTAGCAAAAAAAAGTGAGCAAAAGAAAACAGAACTCTGCCAGTGCTGGAGTCCCGTGCTTTTTTTTTTTTTTGAGGTTGTGCACATCCGTGTGGATGTTGCCATTCTGCATTCCATAAGGTGTCATCACCTGGTTAAACCTTACACCACCTTTTTAAACAAAACCTGAACTACAACAACACTGACGGGGCTCGCCGCCTTGGAGGCCCAGGCTGCCGAGCACTGTCGGACTGCTGCTGGTGGAGCACCAAAAGCAGGTAAGCAACCATATCATTGAGCTCTTCATGAAACCAGATCTAGTCCTCTTTTGCTTGCTCTATTGCTCTAGTTGGCACGGTAGACTGAATTTTAAGTTACCACGCACGGCTGCCACATTGTAACATCTATCAACATACTGCCACATTATTCCTGGTAACTCCAAACTCCGAACTCTTGATGTCGAAATCTTCAGTAGCGGTTCATTTGCAGGCTGACTATAATAACCAGACTATAATAATTTTGCTTGTCATGTGACTTTAATGTTAAGATGTTGACCATTTGGCAATTCAGACATATTAAACCAAGATGCTCTGACAAGGATTAGGCAAACCTCACTTTTCTCGGATTATTAAACTATACTTTTGGCCCATTCTGATGATTCTGGCCCATTCTCATACCATCAGTCATGCATATATGTGGTAAGATGATTGTATCATACTCTACAGCAACAGGATCAACCATCTTGAAGTCATGGGGTTGACCATTAACTCCTCTGTATTCTAAAGCAGTCTAGAGTCAGGTGTGAGGCCAACTGTTTGACAGCTAAAGGTTGACCACAGTTGGGTCATGCAACAGGACAGTAATGACAAACTGCAGTAAATTCACAGCAGAATGGCTGAGAAAAAAAAGTAAAAGGTGTCACACATGTTATGGTGGGATACTAAGAGAGCTGTGTAATAACAAATAACTTCAAATGTCAATGAACTGAAGCAATATTTGAAGATGAATGGGAAAGAATTGTCCAGAAACAATGAGAGAGACTGATCACAACCAGAAAAAATTTACTTAAAATCTACCACTACTTCTATAAGCTATTAAATCATGTGTTGCATTTAGTTTCTCTCACACTGCATTTTGGCTGAGTTTTAGTCAGGAGAGGTATTTAATGAACATCCAACAGTTGGCTGTGAGTTTTTTTCCATATAATTTACCCTGAGAGTTTACCTGTGTTATTCTGGTTGCAGCTTATATTATCCCTGATACCGCTGTAGACACAGCCTCACCAGCTCCGTCATTGCCAGGATACAAATACAGCATCCTAAAGCATTCATTGCAAACTCTGGAGACTTCAGCACCTCCCTCTCTGCAACATTACCAACATTTCAACAGTTTGTCAGCTGCTCCAAGAAAATAAGATGTTGGACTTATTTTATGCAAATGTTAAAAATGCATCCACCTTGAGGAGCCAGAGGAGCCAGATGAGGTGGCTCGGGCATCTGGTCAGGATGCCTCCTGGACGCCTCCCTGGGGAGGTATTCTCGGCTGGCCTGGGAGCGCCTAGGGATCCCCCCGGATGAGCTGGCCGATGTGGCTGGGGAGAGGGAAGTCTGGGCGTCCCTGCTCAAGCTGCTGCCCCTGCGACCCGACCCCGGATAAGCGGAAGAGGACAGTACGGTACGGTACGGCATCCACCTTCTCTGTCCCGCCTCCTTTAGGAAGATCAGACCATAATCTTGTTCTTCTCACCTCCACCTACAAACCCATGGACCAGCAACCAGTCATTACACAGACTATTAAAACCTGGTCTAATGAAGCTGAACACGCTCTGAGAGACCATAGAATGGAGTGTCCTCTGTGCAACACATGAAGATTAACGCCATGACTGAGTGTGGGACAGATTATATCAACTTCTGTGTGGACAGCATCATCCCAACCAGAACAGTGAGATGCTTCCCCAATAACAAAATCACCAGTGACTGAAAAAGCTGCTAAACATAACAAAGAAAGCCTTTAGGGAGGGAGACAGGCAATTAATGAAGACAACACAAAAATAACTTAAAACAAAGATGAAGTGCAAGGAGGACTAGAGGGAAAAGTTAGAAAGTCAGTTCCAGCAGAACAATATGTGTGGTCGGCTTCAAGTTAAAGAGGGATCAGACTAATGGAGGTCTGGACAGAGCTAATGAGCTGAACCTCCTTTGCCTCCATCTCTAGCCTGTCTGTGCCCTGCAGTCAGGTGAAGAAGCAACTGGAGAGACTGAACCAGAACAAGGCTGCGGGTCCAGATGATGTCAGCCCCGCAGGGTCTGTAGACCTGTGCAGAACAACTATGTTGGATTCTTCAGCACCTTTTCAACATCAGCCTGAGTCAGACTTCATGTGCTGTGGATAACATCCTGCTTGGTTTCAGTACCTAAAAAATCCAAATAATCTGAACCAAATGACTACAGACCAGTTTCCCCAACATCTACATCATGAAAGTCCTGGAGAGACTGTTATTGGCTCACCTCAAGTAAGGAAGTGAACACCTTTCAGGCCCCATCACAGTTTGCCTATTGTAAGGTTCTTGGGGTTGAAGAAGCCATCATCTACCTGCTTCAGAGAGCCCACTCTCATCTGGACCGATCAGGCAGCACTTTGAGGATTATGTTTGATTTCTTAAATGCTTTTAATATGATTCAGCTGCTCTGTTAAATAAGAAGCTCCATGAATTCCAGGTGGATACCTCCACAACCACCTGGATTTATGATTAGTTAACAAACAGACCAGTTTGAGAGACTGATAGGTTGTGTGTCTGAGATGGTGGTCAGCAACACTGGAGCACCACACGAGACTGTACTCTCATCATTTCACTTCATATTGTACACAGCAGACTTCCAATACAACTCTGAGTCTTGTCATCTACAGAAATACTCTGATGACTCTGCAGTTGTGGGGTGTATCAGTGATGGACAAGAAGCCGAGTACAGAGAACTGATCAGTTAATTTGTGAAATGGTGCAGAAACAATCACCTCATCTTGAACACAAACAAAACTAGAGATGATAGTTGACTTCAGGAGGATAAAGGAGTAAACAGACACTGTTTACATCCTGGGAGAAGAGGTGGAGGTGGTGGAGGAATACAAGTACCTTGGAGTTCAGCTGGAAAACAGATTAGACAATACAACACAGAACCATCAACTTCTCTACTTCTTAATGAAGCTGAGATCATTCAATGTCTGCACCAGGATGTTTCATATCTTCTTTAAGTCTGTCGGAGAAAGTGCAATCAGCTTTGCAGCATCTGCTGGAGCAGCAGCATCAGAGCCACAGACTTAAAAAAGCTGAACAAACTGTTGAAGACAGCTGGTTCTGTTCTGGGGATAGCTGGAGCTTCCAAACACTGTGAGAAACATGTCAAGTTCCCTGCAAGACAAAAAAGAACAGGAGATCATCCAGCCAGCAACCATCACCCTCCAGAACACAGTGATATCTTCTTCAGTTAATTATCTCTTTTATTTTTTATGGAATCAAAGAGCAGCAACAAAAAATGTTCTACATTATTATCTATCTATCTATCTGTCTATCTGTCTATCTATCTATCTATCTATCTATCTATCTATCTATCTATCTATCTATCT
>JAOXYM010000017.1:2197335-2220039 GCA_028567055.1 Leptatherina wallacei | reverse complement strand
AATTTGTTCAGCACAAAACAGCAGCCAGACAATCATTCTGCTTGCTACAATGCTGGACAAGACAGGTGTAAAAAAAAGAAAAAAAAAAAAGAAATGCATTTCAAGGTGCCTGTGCACCAGGATAGTCCAGTGGACACGGTTTGGTTTGGTTTGCTTTCACACTGCACTTTACTCAAGCCAAGCTGATCAAACCACCTGAACGTTAAGTAGTAACAACTGCTAACTAGGGACGATATTTCTACCCCTGACAAAGGGTAAAAAAAAACAGGAGGAAGAAGATTTGGCTCATTGATTGGCCAGGACCAAAACAGAAATCCCTCACCGTCAGCTAGTTTGTTTACAGCAAGTAAACAATGGAGTTACACCAAGTTTATGCAGTTTTGGGGTTTCTGTTTTTTTTTCTTTTTGGTGTTCAAACCTAATGCAGTTTTCACCTGAATCTGTTCAGTATGAGCAGCAGGAGAGGCAGTAAGCCATCAAACATGTTACTTACGTCACCTCCTCTCTTTAGTTCACTGGATAGTCTGTTTGCTTTTAAGGTGCAAGCCAACTGCACCAGGGTTCACTTGCAAGTGTACCAAGACCCCTAGTTTTCAAATGGACCAGAGTTTGCTTTTTTTTTGGCAGCAGAGTGCAAAATGCAAAGTGTCCATCCAAATTCTTCCCCACAGGGCTCAAATCTAGACAAAGAGTTTTCGCACCAACATGCCCTCTAAATAAATTCCTGGAAACAGACAAAGAGGAGAAAAGAAAGTAGTTGCATTCATCGCTGTACAATGCCTCATAGAACACAAACAAAATGAAGGGTAGACTCAGTATAGACCCAGGTGAGTCAAACAAGCAACCAGGAAGCACGAGGAAGGCACGTCCATGGGAAGACAGGACCAAGAAGCAAAAACCAAACAAAAACACAATTAAACCCACAGATCCACCATTCACTGTTCAACCAAGTAACAATGAACAATTTCTAATATTAAATTGGCCTCCTTTTAGTTGTTTTTATAGGCATACTGGTCAAAGTACAGGAATCTGTGACCCAATCAACCCAGAACACACTTCCAATTCTTTGAAATCAAGCTCAATGCAACATTAAATCTTGGACTTACTGTATTTTTTTTCAACCAGCTGTCTCTTTGACTAAAAAATTCAAACTCACTCGACTTTTTTATTCTTTGAAGGAGGGCCAACATGTCAGGGATTTGTCTGAGTGTTGGTTTCATTCAGTCCTTACTGAGCTTCTTTTTCATTAGTCTGGATTTCATTGGAGAGTTTAAGTGTCCCTTTGTGGTTCAAGTACTGCCAAGAATGTGTTATTTGGTGTTTTTTGTACTTTTCTACAAGACAATAGTAATTTTTAAAAATACCTTTAGGCCATCAAAGTTTATGGTATTGCTCTTCAAAAATCTGTTGAAAACTAGCACAATGACAGACACACACGCACTGCCAACAATGCTCAAATGGAAAGGACATGAACAATTAAATGAACAGGTTTTTCATTTCCAGAGAATGAGGGTGTTTTGACAGGGAACATTCTTTCTCCTGAGATCCTTAAATCAAATCTTTCATCTAAATTTCATGTAATCATTTTTATTATTTCCCAATATTTTCTGGCAATTCTACTTTTAAACCATTTTGGGTTAAATAGAACATGGATATTCCAGCTTTGATCAATATTAATATGCTGTTTGATATCAGTTCTGCATGACTGTCCCCTGCACATTTTTACCAGACCCTAAAGTTTTGTACTGGGTTCCTATAAGTCAGATGAGTGAGGAGGCCACTGACATCCATTGTTGTTATTGCCCATGTTTGAGTTGTTTGTGCTGTGCACTCTGCTCAAAAGTAGTAGTAGAGTGGTTATCTGAGGTGGTGTAGCCTTTTTCCATTCTCTGACCTCTCATCAGCCTGGCCTTTTTATTCAAAGATCTTATCTTCATTGGATGCTTTCTCATTTTTGCAACATTTTGAGTAAACATGAAGAACTATGTGATGATAAACCCAGAAGAGCAACAGTTACTGTCCCCTAACAGGTAGAAACAACTCCCCACTTGCAGTCAACCTTTTCAAGCTCAGGCCTTCTACCACAGACCTGGGAGCCTAACGCTTCATGTGCTGTATTTTAGCTGTTTCTCAGGATGTGCCCCTCTGGGGCAAGATCTTCAATCTTGTTCCTGGAATTTTCTCAAGTTTCTCTCCCAGTTTGGAAATTAAGGCCCTGAGTGCTCCTATTACCACTGGTACCACTGTTCCAAAGGATCTTCAAGCTTTAATTCTCCACCACTTTTGGTGGTGTTTTCTACTTTAATTTAGGGTCTTAGAGCCCCATCACAGCCAATCAATCAATCAATCAATCAATCAATCAATCAATCAATCAATCAATCAATCAATCAACCAACCAATCAATCAATCAATCAATCAATCAATCAATCAATCAATCAATCAATCAATCAATCAATCAATCAATCAATCAATCAATATTTATGATGCGCCTTTCCAACAAGATTGCAACTCAAAGTGCTTTACAAGTTAAAATCATTCCCACCCGACCAACCCTCTGATCCCCAAGATCCCAGTGATCAATTAAGACACACACTCACTACCATTTGAAACATATCCAAGCATCCCCTTCCCCCCTCCCCCAACTGAGATCAGTCATAGAACATGAGGGTAGTTGCAGATGAACAATGTTAGGACATCCCATCAGAGGAGCCGTCTGCATCAGCACCATCCGTAACCACAGATGGCCCCCGCAAAGGAAACACTGGGAGAAACCAAAAATAATAAAAAGCAACATAAAAGCATTGAATGAAACATAACGTCCAATAAAAGGGCTATGGATAGATAATTACAAAATATCAAATCAAGTATTTAAGACTTAAATAAGTTAAAATCAGCTAAAAGCTAAGCTAAAAAAGTTAATTTTAAGCCTACTCTTAAAAACATGAACATGCGACATGCACACCACAATAACATTGCCAAATTTCTTTATTGGTAATGCCATAGTGGCTTCAACTGCTATCCCTACATCTGATACCCTGCTGTTATTGGTATGACTGTCAAAAAAGTTCCTGTATGCACCTCTTGGATACAAAGTTAAAAGTGTTTAATCTGCATTTAGACCCATGTCAAATGACTCTGCACATAGTTCACCCTGGCAATAGTGGATGGGAACACAAAACTTGGGTGTAAATGGTTATTTCCATTGAGTATGTTGTGGTCATGGCAACAAAAATGGACACAGCTCACTTTGTCTTTATAGAAATACATGTCTACCGACTGTAACATCTCATCTGTTTAAATATGTTACCTTTGGTGAACAAAACTTTTATTGGGGCAGTTTTGCAAAGCCTGTTGTTTGGGTCTTGCCAAGTGTAATAGACCTGGCAGCTGGGAGGATTGTGGAGTAGAACAGTTGTGGCTCTTGTTACAAGAAATTTGTAGTTTGAACACCAGTTGGGGCAACTCCTCCAGTTTTCTAAGACTTTGTGTAAACAAGACATAAAACTGAAGTCATCTTTACCTAGACATTATCAGATTGAACAAGGTCCATGTCAGATGTTGCGGGATGCTGACACTCGCAGGTAACTTTTGGGTAACAGGTAACCACCTGTTCAACTGATTGTTAACACAAATAGGTAATCAGCCAATCCCATTGCAGCAACTCAATGCATTTACTTCAAACTGAACATCAGAATGAGGAAGAAAGGGGATTTAAGTGACTTTGAAGGTAGCATGGTTGTTGGGCTGTGTATTTCAAAAACTGCTGATCTACTGGGATTTTCAAACACAACCGCATAGGACTTACAGAGAATGGTCTGAAAAAGAGAAAATATCCAGGGAGCAGCAGTTGTCTGTACCAAAATTTATTGTTGATGTCAGAGTAGAATGGGCAGACTGGTTGGAGATGATTGAACAGATACAGGAAATCAAATATCCACTGGTTTCAAGTAAGGTATGTGGAATACCATACCGGAACACAGCTCGCCCAACCTTGTAGATTCCTTGAAGTGGTGTCACAAGGTAAGAACAGGTTACAATTCACATAGACTTACCAAAACTGGACAATAGAAGATGGAAAAATGTTGCCTGACTGGTGAGTCTCTTCAGCTGCACCTTCAGGTAGTAGAGTTAGAATTTTAGTGAAAACATCATGAAAGCATGGATCCATCCTGCCTCGTGGTTCAGGCTGCTGGTGGTGTAATGGTGTGGGAGATATTTTCTTGGCATACTTCGGTGTACCCAAATGGCATGGTTTAACCAGCACAGCTTACCTGAGTATTGTTGCTGACCATGTCCATCCCTGCACAGTGGATAATCTTCTGATGGCTACTTCCAGCAGGATAATGCACCATGTCACGAAGCTCAGATCATCTCCAACATGACAGTGAGTTCACTGTACTCCAATGGCCTACAAAGTCACCACATCTCAATCCAATATTTCACCTTTTGGATGTGGTGGAACGGGAGATTGTCATCATGGATGTGCAGCAACTGTGTGATGCTATCATGTCAATATGGAGCAAAACCTCTGAGGAATGTTTCCAACACCTATGAGACCAAGAATTAAGGCAGTCCCACCAGGTACTAGCAATGTAAACTGGTACTTGTTGTGGTTTTTCTACACTTGTCTAGATTATGAAGCACTTTGCTGTTTGCATGATATAAATCAATCAATGTATCTTATGGCTTCATTTTACTAGATAAAATATATCAACTATTCTGGTATGAACTCGTATTTAATGTTGGGGTACTCATAGGTTATGGTTAAATTGCACTTAATGCAGTTCTGAAGGATATGGTGTCCAATCTAGGATTAATAAGGCATACTACTTAAAGTAACCAGTGAGTGTATATATCAATAAATGAGTTGAGCTCAGTTACAGAACCTCTAAGCTTCCATGCCATCTAGTCTCATACAGCTTAATATTTCTGATACTGCAGGAACAAAGACTATCGCATCATTTTTGTTGGTCTATCTTTCCAAATGAAACATGCAGTGAACCTGCAGGACTAGTTTTATCACTCAGTGTGTATGGAGCTTTCCTTGTATAGGTTACCAAACAGGCATGTTGTTCATCCACACACACACAAATCTAATTCAACAAACACATGCAGTGTTCAGTTTGCCTCCAGCTTCTTCTCCAACTGCCTGATGAGAACGAGAAGGATCTTTCACTCTCACGTTCTTACTCTCCCTCGTTTGCGGCGATGCCCCTGTGGGGAGGAGGGGGGAGATGTGTTTGGGAGGATTGGGCGAGAAAGATTCAAGTCTTTATTGAAAGATCATATGGGATGACTGAGGAATCCCATTACTTGTTGATTAAGTATTGATCCCAAGCCGTCCAAGTATTAACAAGTAAGCTAATATGTGCTGACCCATGGGACCAGTGGCTTGAGGTGTGTGTGTGTTTGTGTGTGTGCACCTGTCTTTGTGTGAGTGACTGAGTGAGAAAATAGAGAAAGATGAAGAGACAGACAGAAAGAAGGGAGTGTGCCTGAAAGTGTGACAGGCTGAGCGAGCAGGAGAGAAATTATCACAATAAAGGCAGACAGAGAGAGACAGCGATTAAAGTTTGAGATGACACAGAGCTAAAGTGTAGAGAGAGTTGACTGCAAGAAGAAAAAGTGGAGCCAACTTAAGTGTTAAAGGGTCAAGGGATAAAAAGAAAGAAGAATGCAGAAAGGTCTTTCGGAGGGGGAGGGAGGGGTGCATGGGAAGGTGAGATGCTCAAGGCTTTGGTTGAAATGTCACACGCTTACTGCAGAGTGGAGATCAATTTCTTCATTACTCTCTGCTCTTACCATTACCATCATCACATGGCCTTTCTGCAGTGAATTGATGTCCCTTGCACAACATACATGAATCCATGCATGTGAACACATTCACATGCAGACACTGTCTCTACAAAGCACTTTCAACTGTTTACTTTGAGCTTAGAGTACAATGTCATATGTAATTAACCACAAAATAAGAAAAAAAAGCAATTGACCTGTTTTTAAAATATTCAAATAATTTGGTCTACAGGATGCACACGCAGGTGTTTAATGTTTCCATACTCCATATTGTCCCAGAGAAAGAGATAGAAATTAGCTCTGAGAAGTTGCATAAACAGTTGATGACCAGATAGGGCACAATCACACTGGTGCTGTTTGATCGACAAAACCCGGTCCACTTCTATGAATAAAACAATTTATTTGGAGTAGCATGAACACTTACTGACAAAGTAAAGGTGCAGACCAAACAAGCAAACCGTGGTCCACTTGAAAACCAGGGGTCTTGGTTCACTTGCAAGCGAATCCCAGTGCGGTTCACTTACAGCGTGAAAGCAAACGAACCATTCAATGAATGAAGGAGAGGAAGTGACAGAGTGCACATTCATCTCATGTACAAAGCAGCACACTGGATAGCTTGCTGTCTTGACTGCTGCTCAGACTAGACAGATTCAGGAATGCAGGAACATGTCTCAAATGAGTTGAGTTGAGACGAGGATAACAAGAGGTGGAAAAGTAATTAATACTAGAAAGAAACAACTAGAAAAACATTTTACACCGAGGGTTGAATGATAGCAGATCAGAGATGTGACTGGGTCCAAAAAGAGCACCTGAGGGCACGTTCACACTGTGACTGTCCGCTTCCATAGATAGTCCGTGCAGTATGAACACCTCTGCTGCGGACCAAAGAGGCGGATTCTGGTCCTCCTGAAAGCCGGGGGTCTCGGTTCATTTGTGAACAGACTATCCAGTAAACCAGAAAGAAAGTTGTATTCCAACCACAATAAATCATCAGGAAGAGGAAAGTGATGCAGACCTATTGTTTGGATAGGAGGAAAAATAAAGCCAACAGCCACCTCAGAACCCCCAGACCAGAGCAGTGTTGTTTTTTTTTCGTCAACAATGACGAAGATGAAATAATTTTGTTGATGACCCTTTTTTTTCATGATGATAATGAGACGGTGACGAGCTAAACGTTTTTCTTTAATGACGAAAACATGACGAAACAAGCTTGAGTTTTCGTTTACAAGACGAGACTAGACGAAAATGTTAGTGGGTGGTCTGTTAGACATCCAGAATAAGAAATGTCTGCCTGTTGTGCTGTAATCTGTCTGTCAAAAGCTGCACCCGCTCCTTGTTTGGCCACGCCCACCACCTGCACAGCTTCTGCCCATCTTTACTTCTGGGAGGCTCTGCCTCTCTACAACATCCCTAGCTAATAAAGACCTGATACCAATGAACATCAAATTGCTAGATGTATGCCCAGTTTCTTGCTTTTTCAGCGTTTTTGTGGCCTCCATGCCAACTACTTTGAGACATGTAGCAGCACATTTGATAATAGCTCATTTTATGCATAATTCCTTAGAAGTGTTATGTATGTTCTGTTGTACATAAAATATTGGATCATCTGGTTTAAAGGTCTTTGAACTTTCATTTTGTTCATATTTAAAGAACATCCAAACATTTCTGTAATTCATGTTGTAGAATTAGAAAAGTCTTGCTTTATTATTGTTTTGGTGGAACAGAATACCCATATCCGTCGAGAGATGAGGGATAAATGACTTTCCAGTGTAATATGTTAGGAAAACGAGGATAGGGCTAGACTGGAGGAGGATAGCCATCCAGAAGGAGCAGTGCAGCATCTTGGTGATGGCTGATGAGGTGGGTATCTTGATGGGTAAATGCTTCAGCCTCTCTCTCTGCCAATGGACCTAGGTGCTGTGGAGACAATCAGAGCTAGTGCATGGAGATGGGAAACAGAACTTTGCTTTGGGACATGATTGATGAAGTACTCACAGGAGGGCTAAAATAGTCCATCATTCTTTCTACAAACTGACCAATTTTGATCTTAACTGTGTTCAGTAGTGAACAGTGTTGTCAGGCTAAGTTGTTGAGGATCAGATGTCTGCGGTTCACTGAAAAGCAGAATGGTGTAAACATGCTATCTAGCTTTGTAATTTTCCAAACTTCCTCTTACCACTCAACATCATTCAACCCTTAGGACCACACAATGAGTTGTCCAGGGAGTCAACTCTCTACCTCCAACCTTCATCTCGCCTTGTGGTTCCACCTATTGAACTTGAGGGGTTGAGGAACTACCGCCTGTAAGTTTGACTGGTTGTAGCAAAACTAAGCCAGAGGAGCAGAGAAGCCACAAGTCTGTCTTAAATGTCAAAGGCCAAATAGGGAAACTCCTGTCAGTTTTTCTTTAACCTCAGGATAAAATCCTAGTATCTATTTTCAGCAAGTTGCAGCATAACTTCAGAGAAAAAAATCAGCTTTTGATCTGCTTTAGACTTATTCCATACTATTGATGCTACAATTAAAAGTCTTAATTGTTTTGTTATGGATGTGTTAAGACAGGTATTTACATTGCACTACGCCTCATGTAGTATGGCACTGGTTTTGGTAATGTCAAATACGGTACAAATATGGTAACGCCGGCTCTAGAAATGCACTCAGATGTCACTCTGCCATCACACAAGTCTGGAATGCAGAGTTTTAAGGTACAAAGGTTAAGGAATGGATCTTTAATACTTCAATACCAATTAAGAGGGTAAGTTCTGTAAAAAAAAAAAAAAGAACAAACGTCAATCTTCCTAGGTGTGGAGCTCATCTCAGCGTCAGACTGTACAGCTCTCAGATGAAATTGCAAAAAGCCCAAGAGATACATGCATGACATATATTAAAGTTTGTGATGGTACAATTAGCAAAGAGAGTGAAAAAGTTTGGCTTTTTTGGAAAGCTTTCAAGGAAAAATAATCTTTCTCTTCAGAAAGAACATGGCAACCCAGCTAAGGTTTGTAAAGTTACATGTGAACAAACCACAGGACTTCTGGAACAATGTAGTCAGAACAGATGACACCAAAGTAGAAAAACTTTATAAAATCAAATGGATCCAACTGCTTGTTCTTAAGTTCTGGATGATGATCATTTGAATCAGTTGAGTTGAAACAAAGAAACATCTAAAACCTGTAGGACAGGCTCTCAAAGACCAGAGTTACCATCTCTGCTGAGTCAAATGTGAGGCCATCTGTTCAACAGCTTAAGCTAGGCAGAATGAGTCATAAACACATTACAAAAGTCTATAACAGGATCTAAAAGGAAAAGAATCCAGGTGGTGATAACTGAAGGAAGAGTGAATGAACAATAATGAAGAGTGTATCCAACAGTTCTCCACAACACACAAAGACTGATAATGCAATGTAGAATAGGATTGGTACAAGTTATTGCAACTAACGGCGGTTCTACAAGCAACTGAAATCGTGGAGTGTACTTACTTTTTCGCTCAGTGGTCAGTGACAGTCTTATTTTAAGTTTTGATCTTAATCTGAAGTATTTACTTAATTCTAAAGTCCAGTAAGATTCTTATTTTCTTACACATACAATCTTAGAATTGAAAGAGGTTTCCTTTCCATGACTATATCATGCCAGACTATTGGTTACAATAAATATACACAGAACACATCTTAACAAGAAGCCTCATTGTTACTTTGTGTGCATTTTTCATTCTTTACATACAGCACAGGCCACCAGAAGTTCCTGCTATTGATGGTGATTGTACTGTGCTATCCCGGGGGTTTTAGATGTGTCCTGCTTTACAACACCTGACTCAGGTTAATGGGCCATTAACAGGCTTAGGCAAAACTTGACAACGAGCTGTTGAGAGGATCAATTTGATTTGAACCAGGAAAACATCTAAAACCTGCAGGACAGCAGCCCTTGACCGCCCTTGAGTTCTGACTTTTGTAAGAAACTTATGTTTTAACTAAAAATTTGCTGACAAAATTTGCAACAATAATTTTTTTTCAGCCGCCAGAACAGCAAAAAGGCCTTTAATGTTCACCATTTTGGTCAGACATCTAACTGCCTGGCACTTCTGATGACTCAAAGACCTGTGAACTCTCCAGAGGAAAGCTGCACACTGTATTCTGAAACTGTCAAAAACAAATCAATCTTTTCCTGGTGACTCTCGAACCTGCTCAGGAGTAAACTTCACGATTGACACGAGCCATGCAAATCACTTAGAAGTGCTTGTTTTATTCATTTAATGTCTATTCGTGCAATCTTAATAATCTATGCGGGCATCAGCATAAACTCAAAGTAAAACAAAGTCGAATAAACTTTACAACAGTGTCATTTCCAAAAGCTTTGATTTCACCTGCTTTTCTTTCTTTTTTATCTTGTGTCCCCCAGCCACAGTAAATAATTCCTTTTTCATTAAAAACTCATTATCACTAAAAACCCTGTGTTTATATTATCACAGAGTACAAGAGAATGGAGAGAGAGGAAGAGCATGTGTGTGTGTGAAAGAGAGAGAGAGAGAGAGAGAGAGAGAGAGAGAGAGAGAGGGAGAAGTAATGGAGTTGAAATATGAGGCAAAGCCATAAATAGATTGTGTGCTCTAATGTGATTGTCATCCTGCAGTTGCTCTTTGTCTGCAGAGAATGCAGAGTGATGAGTCCAATGAGAGAGAGATCAATGAAAAACTAGGAGAGAACAGAAGGAGGGTGGTGAAAGATGAGTGAAGACAGAGGGAGTGTTGACCAGCTTTTCTGGATGTGTGGATAAAGGACAGGGAGTGTTTGTGTGCGATGCATGCTGAGAATGTGAGAGCTTATGTATCAAACCATTTTCATATGCAGATCAGTTGGTCTTATTATTCAGTGTTCACATGCCTCGTGCATGTTTATGTATGTGACTCTACGGTCCGGGATTAAAGCTTCCATGTCACATAACGCTGGCACTCATGTTGGAGGTTCGTAATTGATCACTATTTATGAAGGCTGCTTTCAGAGAGCTGCGAGCCGGTTAATGTCTGAGCTTTTTTTGAAGATTGACGCAGTCTTGAACATGCTGGTTATTGATTTTGTGTATGAGTTATTTCTACCTCACGTATCACTATTATATCCCATCTCTGGAAACCCACACACAAATATTTGTGATCATTTGAGACAGTAATGAATCAAAATCCTGTTCATGCCGGTTATTAGGATACATTCATTGGGTCATTTTTTAAATCAAATTTAATGTTTATAGACAGAAAATGAGCCACTTTGCTCTTTGATACGAGCTGTGAAACTGCTAATCACAATTAAAACTGTCAAGACATGGCACTATATTTATACAGCATGGTTTCAGTGGAAATGAATGATCTTTAATGTAACACGACAAGAAAAACTGCAACTGAAGCAACAACAAAACAAAGGTGTAAAAACATGTAACCTTGAGAGAGAAACAAGTGTTTTCTTTGGTTTTCTTTTAATATTTCTTATTTGTTTTTTATGCATAAATTAGTGTGAGTTCCAGAATAATTTATGCATGAACTTCCAACTTCAGTGATGGAAGTGGATCTTGAGTACATGGAGTAAGAGATATGCCAGATGTTGTCTCCATGGTCAGGAATGAACTCTGAAACAAACATTTTAAGCCAAGTTAATGAGAATTCTTGAAATGATTTAGAATAAAGGATAGTTCCATCATCCATTGGACATTAAACACAATAAACTGAAAAATATGTGGCAATATGGTGTGTGTGTGGGGGGGGGGGGGAGCAGCAAGTACAGTTGACAGAACTTGGCAAGATTTAACCATGGTTGAATGCACTTCAGACCAAATTTATTCCTTCGTCACTGCGTTTGCTTCATTTGTTCGTGTCTGATTATTGAGACGTTCTCTTTGCCAGTGTGCTGTCTTTGCGTGTGTGATTGACCATGTTTGTGTTTGGCATTCGCCTCGTCTTGTTGCCAGTCAATAAGGCTGCATGATTATTCAGATAGGCCTCAGGTTTAACTCCCCCCTCATTGACTTGATGAAGGTTTTAGTCCTGTTAAGAAGCTGACACACTTCATTACAGCAAACATTCCTGTATTGATTAAACCATTCCAAGGTCTGGCCTCTCTTTCTTCGGAAGGATTTCCTCAATAATAACTATACCCAGCTCCAACACAAACATTCAGCCTTTGCACACGTCCATGAATGTTCGCATCTAGTCTGTGAAATAAAATCTGCTGGAAGTGAAACTATCAGACTGTAGGTAAGTTTTTGAAAAGCACAAAACTGAAAAGGAAGGTTTTATTGTTAATTAGATCTTTTAGCTTGTATATATTTTCTACATGACTGGTATACCACTACTGACTGTACTTCATTTGTTTTCATTTTTTTTCCTCTATTTTATAGTCATGAATGAAATCTGTGAACTAATACTACAGAGTTAAATATGTGTGTAATGACCCGGGCTGTGTTCATGTTGCCTACTCTACTACATCGTCCTCAGTCTGTACAGCATTGGCAAGGTTAGCGGGCCGCAGCTCTACTTCATAATTATGTGCCAGATATTCAGTTATGTGTCACATGAGAAAATGTCTTTTTTGTGTGTGTTTGTATTTGGTGGAAGATATATCATTACTAACATCACCCTTGATGACAAGGACAAAAAACTTTGACAAAAAACAAATTCATGATCACACTCAGTTCTTTTCAAAATGATTTTTGTCACTTATACAAGCGCTATCTGCAGCAGTAATTATATAACAGGGGTGTAATTCATAAGTTTGATCAATCATTATACTATAATGATTCAATAATATGATTTCAATCTGATTAGATTCAGGTTCCACTGATGAAGATCGGACAATATCGCCTGCTGATTTAACTCAATCATTTTGATTTATGTGAAATCACAAAAAAACAACAAAAATATCTCAATATGATTCTCTTCCTCAACTTAATCAGATATTTACATGAAAAATAAACTGTATCACATTCTGTGTGCGTTTTAAAAACAGTCTGACTTATCATAGTTACACAGCACACCTTTGGTTGTCCACATGTTCGTCATCAATTGTAAATAAGATATTTAGGTAGGTTTGTTTTGGATTTTTTTTTTCTGTTGTTTACTTATGCAAGTTGTGATAGTGTTTACTGTGGAATTGTGTAGATGACAAAGTAAAAAACAACAATAGCAGAGAGGAAAAGAGAAAACATGAAAAGTTAGAACAAAAACAGGTGATATATTGTAGCCTATCAGAGGTGTCAAAAGTGTTCATATTCATTACTCGTGACTTTTGTAGAAGTTGAAGTATCAACTGAAGCTAATTACTCAAGTTAAAGTGTAAAAATACAGGTGTCAAAAATACTTAAAGTAATGGATGGAAAACTAACTTCTACTTACTAACTTCTGCTTGACTTGATCAGGTGTCATCAAACCAGTCTTTAATTCAATCTAATTGTGAAGGTAAGGTGTCAATTCCTCAACAAAACATATGAAGCTAATGTTTGATGTTTAGAGTGAGCTACTTGATTTGGAAGGCTACTGCATTTTTGCAGAGAACAGAGAAAAAAGGTTTGATTGCTCAAGACTAGAACTACTCAGTTATGTTTAATGCAGGGACAGCTTCTCAGAGTTCATACAAAACGGTTATGATAAAATAAATACTTTTTAGTTTAATTAATGATAAAATAAAGTCATTTTGCTACAGTTATTTAAAGATGAGGCGTGGCCAAGAGAAGTCTAACATACGTAAAAATCCCTTTGCATCCTCATACCCCATTTAGAATTCAGTTCATTGTCTGTTGTCAGTAGATATCTAGGAGAAATAAAAAAAGTAAAAACAAAAGCACTTGAATGGGACACTGAGCTTTTGTTGTGACCAGTGACCATATTCAGTTAGTCTGCTAAAGTTGATTCAGGTGACACACTGCTGCTTGACAATACATGCTGGACATTTTACTTTAAACATCAGTTCCAAATAAAAAATGATGGAAGATCAGCTCCATATTTGAACATAATCCAGAAGACTGCATGTGCAGAATTTCGTAAGCGTGTGTGGACCCAGCAGCCACAGGAAAACCATTTTGTGGACCTTGCATTTTGTTTTGAAGAAGTGCTTAAACTCCCCTGAAATGGATGCAAGCTTTTAATGTAGCAAGTGTCTTAGCAAAGAGTTGATTCTGTTGTGAGTGATATCATACCTTCACAACAAAACACATGGATATAAAAACCCTGTTCCCACCAACAGGTTTGGGTCGGTACGGGATGGTTTGGTTTGGTAAATCCTGATCTCTGTTGCCTTACCACAGCCACTGTACCCTTACCTGGTAGGTGGTGTATCGGCCAGATAGCGATAGGTGCACCAGCTATGTAATAGTGTGATGTCATAGCGGCGTTAAGCCTTCCTTGAATTATAACTTAGAAGAACACGACACAGTAATGAGAAGGGCGACATCCAGCTGTTTGTAATTTTTCTTCTTGACATGTGCCTTTAAACAACAAAAATCCACCGTATGTTTAAACTGTTGCTGCTTTGTTCGTGCCGAGTCACACAGGAAGTGATCATGCTTTCAACCAATAAATGGATTGCAGCTCTTCATTATATTTCAGCAATTTCCATTTTCTGAACCAGCTCACATTGAAAGAAAAAAAACGAAATTTTTTCAAATGTCTTCCAGGAAAACGGAAACTCGATGGTTGATGTGGATCCTCTAACTGTTGGCCTTTTCCAGCGGGACGCTAGCTTGAACTTGTGACTTTGAAGCCTACCACAATCTGAGGACAGTGTGCTTTTTTTTTTCCAGAGGTAATCGGATTGGGCTGCAAGTCTGTTTCCTTCAGCAACCGTCGAGCGGCATCACTTGTGAAAGGTCAAGAGCAAGTCAGATGTCACATGGATCATGTGATCAGCATGCCAACAGTTGTTCCAGTTGTGTCCTGCTGTTCTGAACAACTAGCAGACAGAAAAAAACAAACAAAAAAACACAGCTTTTATGTAAAATGATTGATTTTGTTGTGACATCAGTACTGATTCAGAATTATGTACGTTCCTTTGAAAAGATTTCAACTCACAGGCAGATCCAGATCAACAATTTCACCCAAACACAGCAGGAAATTCAGTCATCAAGGTTTAAAAGGTGTTGCCTTGTGAAACCAATTACCTGTTTAACAACCTACAAGACAAGCTGTACTAGCATGATACTTTATAGAAGCCCAAACCACACACACAAACACACACACAGTCTCAGAGAGAGAAAGATGGAGTATGTGGTGCAGCACAAATGTACTTGCCAAAGGCTATATCAAATCATTCCAGAAAATTTGACAGCATGTCTCATAATAACAAACATAAGCTGGGAAAGTCGAGGCTAAAAAGCATAGAAAAGACATAAATACCATATCTTCTCGCTGTACGGCAAACTTTATCTCAGTATGTAAATGCTTACTATCTGCTGGATGCATGTTTTCCGACACAGTTTACAAAGCGTGGATGAAAATACATTCATTCTTTTCTTTGTACTTAGGTTTTTGCCATCCAGCCATGCTCAGCATAGAAGGAGCACCCAAACCCTTAATCTGGGGTTTTCTGTATCATCAGCTTCAAAAGTAAAATGAAAAGTTTATTGGCATTGTGATTGTTAACTGAAATATATTTTGTTGCTGATACAGCTTCAGTAAAATCAATAGCCATTTAGAGAATTATTTGTTCATGCCAAATATGATGAGTCTCTTACAGACTTAAATTAGATCCATCCACTGCTGTCCATGCAGAGGAGCTTGTCTTGTTTTGGTCAGATGCCAATTTATAATAGCTTAGTAATAATGTATAATACAGTATGCAAATATGCGTTCTATTCAGAAACTGTCATTAAATTGTATGAACTTAACTATCTGTTTAAGGCAGACACTGAGTGTGTTTGATAGATTCATATTTTAGTCAAAGTAATTAAGCACCGTTTGTTGTTGATTAGATGGAGTTGCTGTGTGCAGAATAAAAATAATTTACAATTTATGCAAGATTTCTTTTTTCTTTTGGTTTCTTTGGAAAGTGTTTTAACAGAAATAATTATGCTGCAAAAATTAAACACTTTTACACACAAGAGTAATAATTCAATAATTGTACGTCCCACAACTGCATTCTGCAAATTCATGAAAAAAGTAAACAAAATAGAAAAACTATCCCGTTTAACATGATGTGCATTTTCTTTTATTTCTGCATGTGTTCAGTGTCTTATTTGCCTTTTTTCAGTCTTATGCTGTTGTCAACACAACTTTTTTGTACATATGATTACACTGAACAGTTACAACTACATCTACTATTTTTTTCTGATGTTTGCCAGTTGAGGGAGTCTAAACATACAAAGACCTCTAAACCAGTAGTTCCCAACCTATATTCTCTGAGGACCCCCTTCATGCAGTTATCAAAAAGCAGTAGACTCCCACCCATGTTGAAACCATGCTTGGTTTTATGCTTTTATGCTTCTCACTATAAATGATGCATTCTGGCTGACGCCTTTCATTAGATAAAGCCTAAGCTAAGGCAACATATGGCCTTCCTTCTTTCTTTTTTAATGAAAACAAGGACAAATTATCTGCACAAATTATCTCAGACATGTATCATTAATGAAATGTTTTTTTGGGCACTGGTTTCATGTGAATGATGAAATGATGAAAAAAAAAAAAACTAGAGCGAATACACTTCAACTCGTCTTTGTGTGGACATGACCTTCATTTAAATCACACTAGCACTGAACAGTCAAAGCCTCGGGGACCCACTGTGCTCTTTTGGGGACCCCTTGGTGTCCAGGGACCCAAGGTTGGGAACCACTTCTCTAAACCACCCTCACCTGCCAGCATCGAGAGTTGAAGACCAGCCTTGTCTGATAATGACAAGGAAAGTCATGTTGCATGTCATTACTACATATGATGTGTTTTCTGTATGCCATCTAATGTGAGGGTATGACACCCTGTCTGCTGTTTTACCCCAATGAGTTGGCATGTGATTGGAATTATGTCAAAAGACATGAGAAATGCTTGAAAGCATATAAATGATACACAAAAGGTGCCAGATATGATATGCTACTTAAACACAATACTATGAAAACAAGCTGAAAATACAAGTTAAGTTTTATAGCTTATCCAATTATTTTAAAGGTCAAACAATTAGTATTTCAAACATCATTTAAAGTGTTTCTTTTGACACTTGTGGTACTATTCTGATAAGTCTTAAATCCTTTTTCTGTCGTGACATATGGGTGCACGAAAACATTAAGTTGCGAGAAATGGATCCCTTTTCCTGTTTTACAGGGTAAATTACCCAGGTATGTGCGATTTCTTGGCCCTACTTTCCCAAGCCAAAATTAAGAAACAGGGGGTGGTTTCACCTGTAAGCCTATTATCATCTGGAACATTATTTTGTTTGAAGCACATTTATGTAAGAGGAAAAACCGTGAAACAGGTCAATCATTCATCCATCAATAAACTCTATAATGTCATCCAACATTTGCTACAACATTGCAGTCATTATTTATTATGTTCACCTTGTTACCTTAGTGTCAATGTGGCATGTTTTAATCACCACAGACCATTTCACCCCTTTATGATCACTGTGTAGCATCTTCTGATGGCTAAATCTCTGAGGAATGTTTCCAACACCTTGTTGAATCTATGACATCAAAAACTAAGACAGTTCTGAAGGAAAAAGGGGGTCCAACCCGGTACCAGGAAGGTGGACCTAATAAAACCTAAACAGGTGGTGAGTGTATTGCACTGCAGCCATATGACCGTGGTGTCGGCCCCGGCCTGCCCTGATCTGGGCGATTCCTCTGTGTCCCAGTCTCTGTGATCATGGGTTTGTTTGCTCCCAGTGAAAACGGGTCCCCAAGATAATGCTGGGAGGGGGGGGGGGGGTGTTACAAGTGTATTGTGCGTGTAATGAGTGTGTATGTGTGTGTTAAGTAGTGTGTAGCACAGAGAGTATGATCAGGGGTCAAAATTGTTAGCTCTTTACTTGGGTGTGCGAATGTGAAGGCTTGTGTTTTTCATATGCAAAACACTTTTTATTATTATGTAAAATTACTTATATCAAACATTCTGGGAGCTGTTAGTTAAAAACCCAAAAACCATATTCATTCAAATTCTCGGTTGTGGAAGCATGTCTGGACATAACTATGACTGAGAGTTATCACCATGAAATCAACCATTTTGCTCATGAGTCATACAAAAATGAATAAAAAATTCCTGTGTACCTTTAAGTTTTTTATTGCATCATCCAGCAAGTGTAATAAAAAAAACTTTGTAGTACTTGAGCTGCATGTCTTGTGAGTCCATAAGTGTTTCCTCTTCTTCCATATATCATCACACAGAGCTGTATCCACCCACCTCGCATTGGACATGTGATTTCCCTTTGAAATACGTCCTTTAATGACCACTTCCAAACCCAACCTGCGATTCTGGGTGTCAGTATTAGCTCATTGGGGTTGCCACTCGCCCACTTTTTTCCCTCAGTTCTTTATATTCCGAGACCGTTGGCCAGCAGCTTCGTGGAAGCTCCCCAAAATACGCATGCTGGCTTGATTGTGTGGGCGCCACCTCGGTGATTGCCTATTTAGTGAGTAATTATCCTTGTCTTTCTCACTCCCAGCCAACACAAGCACTGATTGAGTTCCTCTCATTGTGGGTAATGTCTTATTTATCATAAGAGCACAGTGTGAGTTTTGTAGGGAAAAAAACAAAAACAAAAAAACAAACAAAAAACAAAGATAGAGGAGGCGTGAGGCATAGTCAGCTGCAACTATGGAAGATAAAGGCTAGAACATGCAAAAAAAGACAACAGGTCACTGAAAGTTTGGAATGGTTTGGCATCAGGGAATGGAACTTCTAACTTTTGTGGAGCTGGTGATAATGCATAGTGTCAAGAAACGTTAAACAAAGTAGAACAAATCAGAAGGAGCAGTTTATTCCGTTTCCAAAGCACAGAAAAGCACGCAGTTATTTTTAGTCCCAAGGTACTTTAAATTAGAATTCTTTCAACTGAAATCAGATGTGTTGAGGCCTCAGCTAGTATTTTCCTATTCTTGACACAGTTAAGCATGTCTGATTGTGCCTCAGTTCTGCAGCTAATCTCTTTCTTTGTGTTTATTAGAAAATCAAAGGTCTAATCAGCTCTAAAGCTGCTGAGGAGAAGAGAATAGGAGGACGAGAGGAACAGAAAGGAGGTAGAGGCTATTTTTCAATCTAATGGCCAATTAAGATCAAGCTAAACGAGGAGGCAGGAGAGCATTGTCTTGAGCAGACCTCGTTGAGACTCTAATAAAATGTCAAAATACCAGCCCGCTCTGGCAGAAACACTCCATCCCTGGATCACTTTCTCAATCTCTTCCATTCAATTTGTTCCTGCTTTCCATGCCTCTTTTTTCATTCTTTGCATCTTTTTTCTGGCATTTTTTTTTGACAAAATAAGCAAACATTCAGTCTTGCACGAAAAGGGGGGAAAAAAATCCCCCCACTCTCGCTCTGTCTCTCTTTTTTTGGCTACTCTTCTAGCTGCCGTTCTTGGACTCCCACACACTGGCTTCCCTCTCATCTCTCTTTTTTATTTAGAAGGGCAAAGACAGAGAAAGGAGAAGAAAAAAAATGGAGCTATAGATTTGAGCTGCATACTGTATCAATTTTGCCCAGTCTAAATGACCTAAATAAGGAATTCAATACTGCAGGGTCTGAATAGGAGAGCTTAGTCCACATATTTATTGAATCCAGCCTTTTTGTCCAGTGCCAGCGCACTCTGTGGTTTTAGACTCCACTCCAGTGATCCAATGTGGAATGGAAATCCGATCTCCCTCCATCACTTCTTTTTTTTCTCCCGGTTCTCACTTTCTTTTTTCTGTTTTTCTTTTTCATAAGCTCACGTCTCGTGTAGAGATGGAGGGATGACGGTAAACGGACATAAAGGGAAGCAAACAGAAAAACTATGCAGCACCAGTGAAGGTTATAAGGTTATCTATGCAGGTGATGCCACAAGTGCAAGCCTATAAAGGACTTTTATTCAACTCTCCGCTGTAACATGAGATAATTTGACATTGATTGGTATTGATTTTTATAGAATGTTCTGACTACCTTGTCTGTGTTGGTTCACCATCTACTATTCATCTTTTGCTATCCAGGACTTGAGTGAGAGAAGGCAGCATGTGCTTTTCAGGGTATGGAATTGATGGTTACCCTCTTACTCTCGAGTTCAGCGGCCAAGCACACAAACACATTGTGGCACCAGGTATATATGTATATATGAATAAAATTAATCACAATTAAAAAGTTCATATACAAACAAAATCTGGTTTTACATTGTAGGAAGCTATTAAAGAGGATGTTTAGGTTAATACTTAAATCAACAAAGCATGAGAAATTTGTCAAGAAAGATCTTTGAAACTGACTTTCAGTGTTGTTTCCTTTTGATCATGGTGTTTTACTTTTTTTAAATTTAAACTTGCTTTCAAAAAATCAAACGTGGAACAGCCATCGTGTTTTCAAAGATTAAACATACAAAAACATACTAAAATAAAAAAAACAGTCCATACAACAGCATAAGATAAATTTGAAACTGTGCATTAAAAAGTATTAGTCTTGCTTTTGGGGCAGTAAAAAAAGCTGATGAAAAACAGTTATGGTAACATGACGACTCACTCCCAGAAGAGACAAATTATCCAAGCTGCAGGGTTTGCATGAGATACTGAACTTTTCTAAAGAGTTTAGAACTTGAAATAAATAAATCTTTGAGCACACAGAAGTTTTATGTTTCTATTTTTTTTTTCATTACAATGCATGGTTGGATCCATCCTGTGGGTTTTGAAATTTCGTCCCAGGCCCAAGGCATCCAGGACTTTTCTTAACCTGTAAAACAGTCATCTCAGCTTTCAATTGGAAATATTTCAACAAAAACAGAGAAAGAGACAAAACAAAGAAATAAAAGTAAACCTTAAATGGCTAAACCTTGATAACTGTACAAAGCTCCAGGTTAGTTCCACATGGAAGTGACAAAGGAGGTCAGCTGTCTGTGTCCTGTTCTTTATATGTATGTGTAGCAGTGTGTATATCTATGTGTGTGTTATGACCTTTTTAAGATCCAGCCAAACTGCTAAACACACTCCCTCTGTGCCTGTCATTTACAGGTTGGCTATCGACGTCTTACAGTCTAAGCTCAGGGGATCGACAGGCGCATGCCAGCATCATACACATGTAGGATCTGCACCAAGATGCTAACACACACACACAAAATACGTGTAGAAGCCTTTACCTTAAAACTGGTAGACAAAGATGAATGTGATCAGAATCTTTTGATGTTTGTGTCATTCCTCCATTTCTGGAACTGACTGATGTAATGCTGTCAAAGATTAGGATGCTCAAATATCCTTCCTTTGTGTCTGACGGACACTGAATAACAAGAAATGCTTCTGTCTGCATCCATTCATCTGTTTTTGGTATTTTTAGGGGGTTAGAAAGGCATGCACCCATTTCAAATCAATATCTGCATTTACTTCATCAAAGCCTGTTCAATATTATCTACTGGCAACCTTATACAGTAAAAAAGCATGTGGACAGCTGATCCCTGCTCTGCCTACAGGCTATTACATGTCCCAGTGTGTCAGAAAAACAATGGGAATCTGCTGCCGCATCCTCAGGCTCTCCCAGCTCTGCCTTTCAACACAGGTTAACACGTAAAACATCCCTTCTTTCTCCTGGTCAATGTCTCTACTTGCCAGCATCACCCCTGCCTCCAAGTGATCGCGAAATGTACGCCCACATAAGGCAGATTGTTAGAATAGCTTGGGGGGGTAATTTTGCCGCGGAAACCTCACATAAGCTCCTTATCACAACACATTAAGACAAGAAAGGGAGGGGAACGCTACTGTCAGCTGTCCAGCCCTGTTGGAGAATGCAAGCCGGGCCGACTGTGACGGGTCAGTGAACAACACTAGCCAAAGGCTATGAAGGGCAAATGAAGGCCTTGCCTTCCTTTGCTCCTAAGAGACCTCAGCGTTGAAATTTTTTAATTCTCGCTCATTTCTTTTCCCATCACCAGCATTTTATGGGGGAGGTTTTCTGTCTCTAAACTGTATTTTTAAATTTAGAGCTCGTTGTAAACTCTACAGATTGTAAAGCCCCTTGAGACATTGCAATTTTTGTCCTTTTGAAGGCAACTCGCTTTGACAAAGGAGATTTTGTCATCTGATTCAAGTACTTCCTTGTGCATACAATACCAATATGGTTCCAGAAGAATGC
The DNA here is from genome assembly GCA_028567055.1 of Leptatherina wallacei. NCBI lineage: Eukaryota > Metazoa > Chordata > Actinopteri > Atheriniformes > Atherinidae > Leptatherina > Leptatherina wallacei. The sequence continues at coordinate 2,198,000 of JAOXYM010000017.1, read as the reverse complement.
AAATGAAGATGTTTTTTTAAGGGGAAAATACATAGGTAGTAAATCACTGAAATGCACTATATATGTTTTGTTTTATTTGAAAATAATCACAGCTGCCTTGAAGGAATTCCCAGGATTCCCAAACACTTTGATAAAAAAAAAACCCAAAGAAAATAACCTGCTTTTCGAGATGTGACTCTATTCCTTAAAGCCTTTTTCACAAAAGACATTTTTTGACAAAAGTAAAGGCCATAAAATGTCTCAACTGTATGTAGCTGTTTGTTTTTTATGGCCAGTTCAGTAAGTCAGTGTTAGTCTGACTATCTGAACAGAACAGAGCCGTTGCTAATGCTATTACCCCCATGCTTCTCTCGGTAGAAAGTCTGATGTGAAAAAAGGTTCATCCAAGCAATGACAACAAACTGTCTGAGCTAAAAAGTTTGGCTGATCAGCTGACTAACATGCTGCTATTAAAAACACTTTCAACAACATCAATATAATTGATGTTTTTAAGTGAATGTTTTAGGAATACATTTGCAGACCACATATTTCTACATAATGTAATAATGTTTTTATAATGATAATAATAATAATGAAAAACTCATGATTTTATCTCTCTCTCTCTCTCTCTCTCTCTCTCTCTCTCTCTCTCTATATATATATATATATATATATATATATATATA
>JAOXYM010000017.1:2170139-2187507 GCA_028567055.1 Leptatherina wallacei | reverse complement strand
GTGTTACGGGAAAAGTTCTAGAGTTTATCAGAAAAAATGGCGACCGGGTCGTCGACGACCAGGTGGGAATGAACAGGTTAATGACGCTATTGTGAACAGGCGTGTTTGGTGTATGGATGTAATTAAAAGGGAACTTCAAACTTCTTTTTAAAGTTAGTCAACCATCACAGAGCCATCACTAGATGAAATCAAGTTCTCATAGATAATATAAGTAAAATGTACATTCTAGAAATAATTAATTGACAAAATTCTTCTATGAATCACCTTAAAGTTGCACTATGTAACTTTCTGACATTAAAAGCATGTGTTTCTGACTGGTTTTCTTGACACTGTGACATTTATGATGCACTTTCCTGGACCTGTTGTTTCCCAGCAGCGTCCCTAGGCTGAAAAATATGCACCTCACAACTTCCAGGATGCTGCATGGCGGAGGCAAAACAGCTGAGTATGTCTGTCTTGAAAAAAAATCTTTATTTTAGTTTTTAATTTTGAATCTGCACCTTATTGCTGGACCGGAGGGGACAGAAAAAAAGAACACAGAAAAAAGAGAAGTGGGGGTTAGGGAGAGAAAAAAAAAACATACAGAAAACAATGCAATCCATCCAGTAATCCAACTGGACTACAAACAGCACATACACACACACACAACTGAGAATATCCCATGCTTTTGCAATGAGGCAAAAAATTAATAAATAAATAATTCATAATAACAATAATAATATTATTACTATCTTAGACGTTCTAAAAGTATAATGGGAGGCAGAACCTTCAGAATCCCGAAACTAGTTCCCATTTTGGGTTCAGGAAGCAGACACCCTCTCTACATTTAAGATCAACCATGAAACTTTCCTTTTTGATAAATTTGATAGTTAGTAGTGGCTTATTGACCATTAGCCATCCATTTAGTTGTAGTTCTATTTCCACAGTCATAGATATCTTTAGTTGGTCAGCATTGATTTAGGTGTTAGTTGGTTTTTATGTGGGGTGGCTGTAGCTCAGGTGGAAGGGCAGTCGTCTACCAACCAGAAGGTCAGCGGTTCAGTTCCCCTGACCACATGTCAAAGTGTCCTTGGGCAAGACACTGAACCCCATATTGGCTCCCGATGTACCTATTGAGGGTATGAATGTGTACAGAAGCACTGGTACTGTATGTTTTAACATAAGCGCTGTGTGAATGGGTGAATGTGACATATAGTGTCAAAGCACTTTGAGTGGTCAACATGACTAGAAAAGCACTATACAAGTACAGTCAATTTACCATTTATGTCCTTGGGCAAAACACTTCACTCACTTTGCCTCCAGTGTCAGAAACACTGGTTTATTAATGTTTGGTAGTGGTTGGAGCATTGGCACAGATTGCCTGCCACTTTTGCATCATTTTGTCCAAGGAAAGCATGGCCACACATGTAGCTTACCACCACTAGTGGTGGTAAGCTACATGGGGGACATCCCATGATGCACTGGGATCCTCTCTGCTCTATTTACTTTCCATGTATAAATATATGACATTGTTGTTATTCATTTTATTTCAACTTTCTCAGCAGGTATCCGTGATTTTAGAGTTATGGTGCTTGGTGACCCCTCTGTCCTCTCCACCCCAACAGGTCCAGGCAGATGTCCGTCCAGTTGTCAAATTCGAACTCAATGACCCCCTTGATTTGAGTCAGATGTGTTGAAGCAGGCCTAAAACCTACAGGACAGAGGGCCAGATGACCAAAATTCAAGATCTCTGTGTTGGAGGCTTTTCCTTCTTGTTAAAAGGAGGTTTTTCCTCTTCACTGTCTCCACAATTGAACTACATTCAAACTGAATTGGAGTGTATCTGTAAAGGTGTCTTGAGATTACTTTCATTGCTGCTATACAAATAAAGCTTAACTGAACTGAAGAATGAATGCTGTTACTTTTAAAGATAGTAGCAAACTACACAACACACCAACATTTCTAAAACACCTGACCTTTTATTACTTGGCATAAATACATTTTCAACTTCTTAAATATTTTTGGAATTTTTTTTTTTTGTCTCTTTGAATGCTGATAAATTAATAGATTTAGGTGACAGCTTTAAGTTTTCCAAAAACCCTTCAGGCTAGAAGGATTATATGAATGAATCCTTAGATAATAAAGGCTAAAGGCATAGTCTGGGACCTTAGCCCTATAAAGCCAAATGTATCATATTTGATACATACAGCTTCTGAGACATTTTGCATCACTTTATGGTAAAATCCTTGCTCAAAACCCTGTAGTATACAATATGATACTTGTATTCTTTCCCCTAATGGATACCAGGAAGCATAAGACTACACTACATTCATTTTGACATGTCGCACATTGGTAAATATACCGAAATAATTATTAATTTATTTCCACATTTTGTTAAAGGGCCAAATAAAGACTTCAGATAAAAAAAATTTTTTTGACTGCTCTCCCCAGTTTTTCTTGGGTTGGGCTTTAATGGGTTAAAAATCACTGGGTGCCCTATTAGTGCAGCAAACAAAATTCCAAAACAGACTGAGACAAAGCCTCAACTGAACCACTTGTTGTATCAGCAGTCAATAAGCACCTCTTCGCCGTATGCTGTCATGTTGATGCCATAGAGAGGACCTCAATGGCTTTGATGAAAGGAGATTCCTGCATTTCTGCGATTTGAGATATTTATTCTATCGGAAATTACTTCCTGTATGAGGACTCTGAAGAGGTTTTGTAAGGCCTGACAAGTTAGTTTGAGAGTCTCATTGAGATATTTGAGAACTTCTTTCACTGAATATCAAATAGCTTGAAAGTAAAACTGAATAAAATGATACACACACAAAATTGAGAGTTAAGTTTTTAAAGGTGTGAAATTTCTGTTCACGAGATGCTTTATTTTAAATATGAGTTTTGAAACAAATGGACCCAGTTATGGGTCTAGTTGAGGGAGATGGATAATTAAAACAAACACATATCGATTTGATTCTGTGATCACCTCCATTCTGCCCCTGGGCTGTACACAATCAAAGCACAACACTTCCTCCTTGAATGGGTGGTATAAAAAAGGGGCTTTTGTAGCCTCATTTGCAGAATTCTCCCCTCCTTTAAACAAAATTATTTCATAAGTACACTTTGGAAAATGTTTCACATTTCCCTTTGAGGTTGGAGAAAGGCAAAAGGGGGCGGGAGACACTAACGAAGCGTGGTCAAAGTGCGGGCAGGGAGAGACTTTTCATCTTGGCGGGAGATGTAAAGTAATGAAGTTGACACCAGTGTCTACCCCATTAAGCTGAGCCTGCATGGACCATTACAGGCAGGGTGAGAGGACAGCCCAGAGCCAGAGGACCCCTCGGAATACACACATACACACACACACACACACACACACTCATAAAAAGAAAGCAGTTTACACGCATGTGAGAAATGAAAATGTTGAATATGTCCACACTTTGTATTTTTTCCTAAGGGGGTTGCCTATACTTCCATACACCCAGTATTATTAACACTGAAGGCAGCATGAAGGCCCATTGTATCTGTAGTGTATATTATTATTATTATTATTATTATTATTATTATTATTATTATTATTATTATTATTATTATTATTATTATTATTATTATGCTGAATGCCCCGCAACTCACTGAACTTAGCCTACCCACCCAAGGTAATGTGAAAAGTTTGATATTTTGGGGGTCTTGTGTCTGGGAAAACTTGACTTGACAGCACCACCTATTGTGGCAGCCCTGACACAGCACCTCACAAATCTTCATGAAATTTGGTACGTGTACTCTACATGCCATAAATCCAACAGGAAGTCTGCCATTTTGCCCATTCCCACATTGGCATAAGCTTTAACACTATTCCTTAGATTTGTATAAACTCTTAGAGATTTGAACATATTGCTTTCAAAATTGATCTGTAGAGTTTTAAGGCATGTATGGTTAAAAGTTATTGAAATGTTTTGCTGTCATCAAAGGCTGTGGTCTGGGCGGCCCGTCAAATGTTGATGTTTCGCCATGAAAAACCCCCATATACAATGATCAATCTTCACCTCATTTTTATTTGTATGACATTACTCCCATCATGAAAACATGTACATCAGTGTAGCCCCGCCAAATTAGAAACAGGAAGTGCTGAGGTGCCGCAGTAACACACAGGTGAGAGCAGGAGTGTGATTGCAGGGTGGTCACCAGGGGTGATGACAAAGGCCAGAGCACCTTGGTGCGAGAGCCTTTAATGGTGCATGTGGTTTTATTTTGTGTTTTTGTTTGAATTCATTTCTGTACAGGAAACAGAGTTATAGGGCACATCCCAGAATCTTCTTCTACATAATGAGTTCGAACACGTCTAATCCCTGAGTGTGTCTTGTATCTGTGCAAATGTACAGCTTTCCAGTGTGTAGCAGCAGAAATGTCAGTGCTTATGAGTATACGTGTGTGTATGTGTGTGTGTGTAATGGAACGATATGGTGGCAGCCTCCATTCTCCAGCTCAGCCTGTCAGGGAAATATAATTTGCGCCTTCAGTGCTTTTCACCTGGCTCATATGCAGCATGCAAATTTATTTCTCTAATAATCCAAGTGCGCGATGGCCCTCCTCCAGGATTAATGACAACATTCCTGGGGCCTCGCCTCCACCCCGGACAGCTGGAATATCACTACCACCCCCCCCCCCCCCCCCCCCCCCCCCCCCCCCCCCCCCCCCCCCCCCCCCCCCCNNNNCACACACTTTGACATGGAAAAATTGTGTTAGTTCTTCACAGAAAAACGGTGGAGTATTTGTCCTGCTAGACAATATAATGGGCTGGTGCATCATCAGATTGCAATGTCATTTCAAAAAACCTTGAATACAAATAATGGAGGGAAAGTGTGTGTGTGTGGGGGGGGGGACTCGGAGGATAGATGGTGCATTTTCTAATCCGGTGGGCTAGTTATCCTTCATTTCAGGTAGAGTGGTGTTGCGATGACACACACACACATACACACACATGCACGGCAGAAAAACACGCTATTCAAATGAAGTGCGCCGCATTGTGCAGAGCTTGCTGCTTTCCCCGGACACATCCCTTTTCTTCCCTTCTTCCACCATTAATTAATCTTCGAGATCTTTTTTAGCATCCCTCCCTCTCTCTCAACACTCCCAAGCCCCAGCTCTCAGGCTTTTTCTAAGCAAACAGTATGAAATATGGATAGGGGAGAAGTATTAATTATAACCCCATGTGTGGGTGTAGATCTGTGTGTGCGTGTATGTTAGGAAGAGAGAAAAAAAAGAGAGAGGTGAGAGAGAGGAAGAAACAATGTGCTAGTGCCACCACCCACCGCCTGGATCTGTCACAAGAGGCTGGGAAAGGAAGGAGGAAGGAGCAAAGAGAAGAAGGAGAGATGTACCAAGACAGTGCGAAAGAGGAGGGCGAATAGGTGTGTGCGTGTGCTTCTGTTAGTGTGTATAAGTGCCACCTCAGCTTTCACAGACCTTCACCTGCAAACAGAGAGCCCCCTCCATCACAGGTGAGGCCGTACAAAGACTCAGGGGAGACTGTCAGCTGCTGCCACCCAGCACAAAGCGGGTTAACTTCTGCACCCTGACAGGCCGCGACTGCTGGTCACTTATCTTTTTAATTAGCTTTTCACTTGCCCTCAGCCTCCCTGCTCTCCTCTCTCTTTCTCTTCCTGTCGCTAATTCTGAGCGGACTTCCGTTAAATATTTTCACTTCTTTCCCACTACAATGTAACTTGCCGGCTTAAGCTGGGGCCACAATTAAAACCATGGGTAAAATGTGAGCTCTGATTGGATCATTAGCAATGCAGTAGAAGTTCTTCTTTACTTCTTTTTTAGTTCACTTTTATTTAAAAGGGAGAATCTTTCTGAATTTGAAATGCACTGCAAATATCTATAGCCGGTGGTAAAAATGGCTGTACCAACCGAGTAAAGGTCTAAATTTATTTTTTCCTCCCATTTACCTGGATGACTGCTGTCCACTTATTCCTGGACAGCAGTCATTGTTGCAGACAGCTCCAGTGCTTGGTCAGGGGAGGTAGAAGACAGAAGGAGATAGTTCAGACAGAGTAATTATCAGTGCATAGTGCAGTGTTTGTGACATCCCACCCAGTGGAAGCACAGCATGCTGGTTTTGAATCTGGGCCTCTACATACAGTAAGTGACTTTACAGTGTGCCATAACTTCAAGCTAAATTGGGATTTGATGCACTGGCTTAGGTGATAGAGCAGGGAGTACAATGACTGGAAGGTTGGCAGTTTAAATCCTGCTTTATCAGTCTGTTGTGTGTCGGTGGGCAAAACACTTCACCCCTTCATCACTGGTGTATTAATATTCAGTGGTGGGTGGAGAGGCCATTGGTGTAAATTGGCTATCACGGCTATCCGTCAGTGACGAGACATGTGGCTTACCATCTCCAAGTATAAATGTGGAGTGAATAAATTATGCAATTCAATGTAAAAAAAAAAGAAAAAAGAGTGCTTTGGTACCTTGAAAAGTGCTATAGAAATATAAGCAGTGACATAATTCTGCCTCTGATGTACTACACTCCATTCATTTCTGATATTCTTAGCCATCTTCAAACAAAAATAAGTTAAATCAAACACGAAACCAAGAGCTTTTGCATAATCCTATCCTTACAAAGTCCATCCTTTACAGCAGTGACCAGCAGGGCCAAAATTTACATTCGCATTCATAAATTTACATTCATAAAAAGTAAAAACTGATTGCAAGAGTCGTGTGTCAGAGACATGATGCTGTTCACAGCGCTGTTAAAAGAACAGCACAGACCCTTTAAGAATGGTCGAGCTAGAAAGGAGAGAAAGACATACTGCCAAAGACTAAAAAAATATGGACAGACCCTCCGCCACGTGACCCCTAGGGTTCTGAAGAGCGTAAAAGAAGCTTATTGGGAAGTTCCTACCTTCACCATCTTGGCAGCTTCACGAGTATCGTGACTCCCGGAAAAGACAAAAATGGACGACGAGGTGTCGTTGAGAGGGGGGCTGTGAGTGAGGGGAGGGATGATTGACACGAACTCTGAGCTGCCTGTAGCTACGAACTAACAAAGCTAACCCGGAGCTAACGGGAGCTAACCAGCTAACAGAGATTGGAGGACTAAAGTTAAGGCACGCTGTTAGCTGGCTTAAAACCGCGGTTGTGCTACTCTCTGTCTTCTTTTGCTGGATGTCTGGCACCTGTCAATCAAAAGGACATGGCCTTAATTATAAAGAATTTGAATATTAAATAACATCTAAACAAATGAGTTAGAAATAAATTCACTCCCCCCACAGAATGTCATGAAGGTAAACTTGACATATTAAACCTAAAATGGGTTTTTGTACCAGGCTGTAACATGTTTATTTCTGCTGTGAAGTTGGGCTTTTTAACATGGGAGTCTATGGGGATTGACTCCCTTTTGGAGCCAGCCCCTAGTGGATGAGGGGTGAACTTCACATTTCTCAGCTGGAGGTTGCCGCTTGCATACAGCACGTCATTTGCTGGTGACACACAGCGCAGGTCGGAGAGAGACTCGGAAAGTTGGATCAGAAAGTTTACTGCGAGAAACGTCTCGTCTAGCGATGAATGTTTAAACTACGAGCAATAAACGGCAAACAGCTCTTCAATGTTCCAGCAGAGTCCTGTCTCTGCTTCATGGATAAAGAGAATGAAGCTAACACTGAAGCTAGCTGCTGCTTCAGCCAGAAATCACCTCGCCTCCCCCTCCGGATCCTTGGTTTGGAAGCAGGAAAGTTTAACAGCTGTTATTGTTTCCCGATAGTGAAGACAACATAGAAGAGCAGCACAGTTAATAAACCCTAAAAGCTAAGTAACAGCTTCTACTTTTTCTCTAAACTCTCAATAAAGCAGGGAGGTTTTGGTTTTGTTCAGATTCGTCCTGATAAATGAAACCTTAGAAGTAAAAGAGGGTTCACTTTCTCTTTCACCTGACTCTATATTCTGTGTTTTTGTTATACCTATAAAACCAAAGCATATTTGCAGTGAGAAGTCTTTTCTCTACTTTGCTTCTGAGAGATATTCTTCAAAGTTGTTGGATTCAGAGCTCCATTCTTTTCAGTGAAAATATCGGTGTCCTTGATATTTTCTCTGGATTGAATGAAGTAAAACAAAAACACCACAGATGTTCCATTATCTTCACTAGATTCAAAAGAAAAGATGGAATATTCTGGGTAAATAGTTCCCCATGAAAGCTTCCTTTGTAAGCCTTTATTTGATGTAGAAATTATTTTGTGCTTCAGTGTGAAAATATATTGAGATATGTGAAAAAAAAATCTATAGCAAGTGGAATTTCTTATACCTTTATGGAGATGAAATAATTATGTCTATACTGTGCATTTTCTGATAAAGCTCCTTTTCTCCTTATGATGTTATAAACGTTCAAACAAATGTTAACAATTACTGATATGGTAAAAAGACTTTTCCCTCACATAGAGATCTTTCAATGTGCTGCTTTCAGTCATATTGTTTTATAAGGGCTCAGAACTTCAAAGAACCACATTCATTCAATAAAAAGAAGCTTGTTCATTCAGAAAATGTACATCAGTGTGTATTGATGCACTTACAGAGAATATAAAGAGTAAAAAATGCATTTAGAGGACTTTTGATCAACTATAAAAACTAAAGACTATAGAGACCAGCACACGCTAATGGCCTTTTAGAAATACAGGTTGTGAATGTGAGTAGGCTCTTCATAGAGTTTTAAGAGTCTGCAAAAGCATGCAGGAAATCAAACCGTAATAGTCATGTGAATAAAATTTGCACGGCTGCTGTTAAGGATTTATATATATATTAAAAAAAAAGTCTACATTTGATTTGTTACTGTGATGTGTCATTCCTGGCACTGGTACATTGTTTATGAGTGGAATTGTCTTTAAGGAGGGATTGAAAATACAGACAGACATGATGGATATGCAGATTTAAGCCATCCAAAGCTAACAGAAGGCAGAGAGGCTGGAAAACATTACGACTAGAACCAGACTCACTCAAGTAAAGATTTACTTGTCTATTGAGCTACTATTGGCTTTTCAGGAAAACAAGAGATCAGGCAGTCTTGGTTATCTTCCTGTAAAGATCCACAAAACAGAGTACTTGAACACCTTAAAGTTATCATGAGAACATTTTGATTCACTTATGAAAAACCTATGTTTCTGTAAGTATCCAATGACTTTGCTTTGATATAACTTTTTGTCCTGTTGTTTTACAGAAAGGCTGCATGTGTACTATCTCAGTGATGAAAAGATTCCATGCAAGTGTGGGACATTTACTTTACTTCACCTTACTTGCAGAGCAATACAACAACCATGTCAGGGCCATATGATAAGTGTACATATAAGAAGAGATCTGTTCATAGTTCACAATACATTCATAAAGACATTGGGAGAATATTTGGTTGTAGATTTTTTTTTATAAGAAGTTTGAGGTTGTACCTCTTAAAAGTAGATTATCATACTTCTCACATTATGAAAGAACACTGAAAATAAAAGCATGAATCAAATTGGAGAAATACTTTAACATATGAAGAGACAAAGCAAATTTAAGGATGGGTTAGCCTGCATGCAAATTGCAAAATTTCTTCAGAGTGAAACCAAAGTTGAATAATTTCTTCTTCTCAGGAAATTTAGCTCACCGATGTAGGTGCAATTTGTTGATACTGGGTGGATGACATTTTAGATTGTTGCTACAGTATATCAAACTTAATCCCTACATGTTTGCAATTGTTTCTCAGTTAATTCAAAAACTGGTACCCTATGGAAGACCAGTTCAAGTCAGTGTGAAATCATGGATCCATCCTGCCTTTTATCAATGGTTCAGGCTGCTGCTGGTGTAATGGTGTGGGGGATATTTCCTTAGTACCACCTAAGCATGGTTTAACCACCACAGCCTGTCTGAGTATTGTTGCTGACCATGTCCATCCCTTTGTGACCACAGTGTAGCATCTTCTGATGGCTACTTCCAGCAGGAAAATGCAACAACTCCTTGTTGAATCTATGACACCAAGAATTAAAGTAGTTCTGATAGCAAAAGTGGGTCCAACCTAGCAAGGTGTACTTAATAAAGTGGCCGCTGAGTGTCTACAATATCTGTTCCACATGATGTCCTTTGAGCATGAGGAGTTTTGAAATGAATGTCAGGATGGATAGAACCTTTAGCTTCAAGCTCACAACACTGCAGAATAAACCTTACTTTACTGATACAGTGCATATGAGCATCTTTGGACTCCAGCCTTAAAAGGTCACTGTTTGACTCCCAGGGTATGCCTGATTGTATAGCATCATGTAGACTAACATCTGCTGTTTAGGATTAGCTTGCACTAACATTTTAGTTATGAAATGGAATGCAAAACAAAATGAAATAAAATGAAGAAAAACTAAAGCGCTGGGGCCAGCTGGTTCTTAAGCTTATTATAGCATTGCTGACTAAGAATGTGCTGGTATTTGTGTTTTTGATACAGTATGACATGATGAATGTGGCTCCAAGTTAATTTCTCTATCCAAAAGACAAAGTCACAATGGAGTCTCATTTGGTCAATTTTACTAGAACCATGTGCATGCACAGGGATTATCACACTATTGTGTTGCAAGATAATTATTCCAGTGTGCTAAATTATAAATATGGCCACTAACAGGTAAGTAGAAGGTAAAAGACAAATTAGATCAGGGTAAAGAGTTTTAAGAAGAAATGAATCCGTGGCAAAATAAAAGACTACCAAGGAAAGTCAATACGGATCCCTGCCACAGTGCCACTGAAATACTTGGTTCATTTTTACATTTAATTGCTTCTGAATCCTGTGTGTGAGCATGAAAAGCTGCTAGATGGTAAAAAAAAAATGAGAGACCTGCCATAGATTGGTAGTTTTATACAGGACACAAGTGCAGTTGAGAAGTTTGATTTAGCTTTGATACTTTCAGTGGATGATTCTTTCAAACTTATCTGTTTTTATATCTGGTTAAACCCCCATTGCCTGTTTACCTGGCTGCAGAAGTCAGAAAAACAAAAGGTTATGGGTCACTAAAGGGCTCAACTTGTGCTAGCTCACATGTAAATGTATAAGTTTGTGCAGCAAGCTAGGATATAAGTTCTTTCCTTGTGGATCTGTTCAGATTTGCGGAAATCTGACCATTCAATGGTGATAGGTATTCCTGGAGAGAGGGCAAATCACCAGTGGCCAATTAGGTACAAGATTTCAGAAGGGCAGTCGGTGAATGAAAGACTCTGATTGGCTGGCAAGACCCTATGTAGCTGGGATATTGTTGATGCGAGGACACAGCAGTGGCATTAAGAGGAAGATGTGTCAAGATGCTGGACCTCCCAAAGTGCACAAACACACAGCCCCATCCACTAATAACCCACTGAAGACCAAGTTGTGGGGTCATTGTGTGCTGTCCTGCAGGAAAATATGGAGAAATTACACTTCAGCCACAGTGGAAAAGGTTATTAGTCCCTCTTCCAAACAGTGCGAAATCATCAAATCAATCTCCAAAATGATGTTTTATTGTATTTTATGTCTTAGCCACACTGAGGGCCAGGAGTAAAGTCAAGTAAAGCTGCAGTCTTGTTGATTTCTCCTATTAAATCAATTTTAGTCATATTAAGGCCAAATAAGGTTTAAGTATTTTATTCCCAGCAAATTTCTAGCTCCATTTGGGTCTGTACATGATTGTTCCAACATCTAATCAAAGCCTTTTCATATCTGCTTGTAAAAAGCCATAATGTCACCTGTCAGTGTCCATCTAAGCACCTGATGAAGATGTGGAAGCCTTGAGGGGGAAAAGAATACTATTAACGCCACGTTTCATCCCAAATGGGCTTTTATTAAAATGAACGGCTAATTAAATTCCAAGATGAGGGGGCAGCGAATAATGCCAGACAGTGGCCACTTTGATTTTTTTTTTTTTACCCCTCTTGTTTTAAAGTAATTATATGGGCCTGACATGAGTGAGCACACTGCCGGAGACCCCTCTAATGAGTTAAGCAAGAAAAATCGCCACAGTCGCCTTCACTGGCAGCAGCTAATTGCCAGGCCACAATGGGCCACCACTAACACTGTCATTTAAAATGTCCCTTTCTTCTATATCTACTGTTTCTTTTTTTTTCTTTTTTTTTGTATGTTGGTTGATTAACATTTCTGTAAATGTACACTGAATAGTAAAGGAGTAACTACTGTGTACATGCAAGATCAGGCTCCTGTTTGGCGAAGTGAAAGGCACAGGTGGAGGTCAACAAACCTTTCCTTAAAAAGCTTGAACTTTGCCCTAAAGAGGCTCCAACCTGCTTTATTATATGAAAGAGAGCATTCTCTTATCTTTAGAATAACATAAGCCCATGTAAAAAAAAGGGTTTTCCAAGAAAACAAAAAGTGATTTGTAGCAATGCAAAAATACCAGTTATGATTCAGTTATGACATTTTGGTTTGACTCCAGGCAGCAACGTCCAAATCTATATTAATCAGATGAAAAAAACTATTCTAATCGCACCAAAAATGTCACAGCAACCCTGTCAGTCATCCCATCCTTTACGCATGCATGAACACACACACACACACACACACACACACACAAAACACAGAAACACTGTACTGCATGCCACTGCTGTTGCATCTACAAATGCATCTACATCTGCAGAGCCATCGCTAACATTTGCGTATGTTTCCGGACCTCCAAACAAGGGAATCAGTGAGACAGCACATAATTATTCATATGTTTCACTTAACCTTTAACATGCTGTCCCGTACAGTGCCCCAGCCAGCGTCTGCATATCGCTACCAGATTATTATGAGAACGGTTAGGCATTTGTCCTTGTTTACGTGCCTCGCTGAAGCATCCTTGGCTGTGCTTGCCTACACTCCAGATGAATAGCATTCCATGGCCCCTGGAGGCTCCCAACTTCTCCTGAGACCTTTAAGTGTTTGTTGACAGACTAACAGACTTTGGCTTGTTTAGCTTTCTCCACTCTCTAAAATCCAAAAGGTCACCAGCAATTCCTTCACCAGCAGTGCCACCCCCTTGGAAGGAGAAAGAGGAGGAAGGGGGAGAAAGAAAAAAAAAAAAGCAAGACCTGAGGAAAATGCCCCCACGAGCGGACCTCGAGTGCTCTTAGGAAAACAAATAGAATCCCTGCTGCCACGGTTACCAAGTTTACCAACATGTCTCTATGGCTACAAATTGCAGAATGGGCAGAATTCCCCACCCCCCCAGCTAGAGAGGCAAACAAAGGGGTTGAACTAAACTTGGTATCCTGTAGATTATACAAAGAAATATTTCATTGGATATTTACTGGGCCAAAAAAAGAAAAAAAAATAAACCCTAAAGACTGATAACACGCTCCATATGGCATATTTGGGAGGTCACTGTCTGTACGGCAACATGGGGTAAAGCAGTACAATGGAATTATCCTGCATAACATGCATAATTCCCCTCGCTACAGCAAACCAGCACTGTGCACCCCGTTATTTGGGGTCTCTATTGTTGCTGTGGCGCTGCTCATTATTATGGGGTGTCTGGTTCAGGCCATCAGAGAGGCTCTCGCCACTGAGGTCTCAGTGGAAATCGGCAAGCCCATCTCACTGCTTAGCAACCAAGCCCTGGGGCCTGTTTTGCACAGTTTAATTCAGATGAGAGTGCAACGCAGAGGATTGGTTAAACTGGACCCACACCTCCCCTCCATCCCTCCCTCCGTTTTCCCGACTCTCTCTGGCACACACAAGCGCACACAGTCACTATCTCACCCTCCTTCGCTACAGCCTCACCTTGCGACGTATCCTGCTCTCTGAATATCTTTTCTATCTGCGTTCTTCTGCTCACCACAAAGAACTGAAGATGGTTGTTGAGGCTTACGTAAGAACTTTTCTGTGTCACAAAATTTTAAATCTAAAGCTTCAAGGACTGGATCCTGGATAAGGCTCATCTTCATGTAACATTAGATCACACTACCTTCTAGGGAATCCCATCCTTGGCTGGCCTTTTTTCACATGAACGGCTCAGTAATACGGCAAAAAATGTGATGTTATCTTATATGTTGATCAATCTCAATTTTTTTTAGCATGATATTGTTTGTTAACACAATCAATAATGACCAAGCAGCAACCCCAGTTAAAAATGAAGCTGATGTGGAAGTGCCAAAAATTGCATTTGGGGTGTTATACTGCAACTTAAACTCAATTTTATAAGATTTAAGATGGAAAGTACAGGAAAATAAAAGCATAAGAGTCTGCTTTTCATTTATTACAATATATACCTTTAAAAGTTAGATTTGAGATGTAGTAACTCACCTTATTTGCCAATATGCTAGGATGACTAGTGTGTCATGTAGCCAACATAAAAACACAGCCAGCATGTCTATGTGAGGCTCATTAGGGTTATATTTGGGCTCCAGATAAATGTCCCAAGTGCATTTGTCCGCAGTTTCCATGATGGCCTTACCTTTTAGGGCTGGGCGGATCGATCCAAATATCGTTCCTCTTGATACTAAGGTTAGTATCATTATCGATCTATACCACCGTGATGAGATCTTTTCTTGTAGAGGACTTTGGGGGCAAACAGCCAAAGAATATGAATGAGAGGTTCTGCTTTTGTTTAGCCAATTTGCATTGCTGACTTTATTTTTCTCGAACTATTGTGTGAGATAAAAAGGTAATAACGGAGCTAATTCAAAATTTTGTTACATTGATATTTTATTTTGTTCACAAACAAAAGTGCTCAGATTTAAATTGTTCTCTCTTCTGCTGTTAAGTTTGTTAATTAAAAGATGTTTTATTTGACAAAAATCTTTATACTGTGTTTAATTTTGATCATAATTATGATCAATGATTAAAGGCAAATCATTAAATGATTTTGATATTTCAAGCAAAAAAGTATCGGTGTCAACATTGGAATTGCGATATTGCCCTGGATTTACCTGGTATCGGATCGATACCAAAATTTGCAGTATTGCCCAGCACTATGACCTTTGTTTGCCCATATGGGTTTCAAGTTGTTTCTTGGTTACATTTGGACAATGTGGTACTGAGTGGGCATAGGCTTGAACTGGGCAAATTTTGCAGGTCCCATGTGGTTTCAGTTACATGGACCCCATATCTGAAACCCATATGGGCAAACACAGGTGAGGCCACCATGGAAACTGCAGACAAACCCATTTGGGTCCCTTATCTGCAGCTCAAACATAACCCTTATGGGCCCCACATGGACATGCTGGCTAGGAAACTGAAGATTTGCTGTTACCATCATAACCCACTGCAGTAAACATAGGAAACCTATGGACAAACGTTATATAAACTGTTTTGTCTGACGTGTTGATTGTTCAATCCTCTTTTATTTGGCCCAAGCAATCCTGCTCCACAGTGAAACAACACATCCACTGGGCAACACATGTTCCAAACCATCATTCCAGATATTAAACCTGAGACAAACCTGAACGTGGTCTTCTTGAACCTTTCCTGTTGACATCTATTGTGCATATCCAGGGCTTCATATATCTATTTTATTTTCTATTTTTTTTCTCTCTGGGCCCTGAGCCACACTGCTGCACTGGGTGACCTGTTCCTTCATTGCCTTGAACATGACTGGTTTATTTTGAGTCAGTCCCACATGCACACACTGATGCCAGAAACACTAAGTAAAGCACCAAATGTGCATTAATCCTCCTCTATGAAAATAGTCCCTAATAAATACACAGTTTACCTCCATCTGAGTTGTACATGCGGCAGTGGAAGGCCAAGCTGTTCTTGGCGATTAATGAGCCAATTACCATCTCTCCCATTTTAAATAGAAACTATATATTTATGAGCCATATTTAAAGATATACCTCTGAGTACAGAATGCCACAGAAAAGAGTGAGATACTCTTACCATAAAATCTGCATTTCTTTTTGTAATGACACCATTTCATTCTTTAACTGTGAATAGTAAGTTTTCCATCTCCTTATGTGGATTATATCTTGAAAATATCCATAATCGTGCAGTGAAGCATTCCCCCTCTGTGTGGATTCTGCCATGGACTTACTCATGCTATCCTGTCAATCAAAGGGTGGGTGCTATGGCAACATGTTGTTTTTTTTCTTTTTCTATGTATATTCCACATTTGATCTTCAAGTCACTCTTTCCTGTTTCTCCCTGTCATGATTTTAGCAACATGATCATCAGGACATCCTAGATTTTTTCCAAAGCAAATGGAAAATTGGACTTTGATTTGAAAGATGACAACACCATGAGTAACAGCAATAAAGATCCCACACAAAGTGTATGAAAACCACTACCGTGACAAACTACTTGTTTTCTGTGAATCTCACTTTCCTCTTTGCCTCCTTCCATCTTTTTTCTTTTCATCTGTTTCCTGCTCTTTCTATCTCTTTCCCTCACCCTCTCCCTCTACCTCACTTCGTTAAGTGGATGAGAGTGGGATGAGTGAGGAATCGACAATGGTGGCTGTGACTCAGGCAACCAGCTGCTGCAGTGTTGTGACGGTAATGAGGACAGGGTCAGCGAATGCAGACAGACTGAACGATAGAGGCGCACACCGGAGGACAGAGAGGGGGAAGAAGGAGAGAAAGCCACACAGATGCCTGGAAGAAGAAAAGCTGGGTTCATGCAGGGAGTGAAAAAGACAGAGCAAATATGAGAAAGAGAAAGGAGTGGAAAGATAGAAGTTGACAGAAGCCAGCTGATAGGAGAACTGTACAGCAGGGCTAGCATCATGGGGAAAGTTCTGAGCTAAGCAACTTTTTCTGTCTCACTGTGAGAGGATGTGGAACAGCACAAACACAGGGTCACGTAAGGGTACAAAAAAGGTGCAGAAATCTGCCAGATTTCTTTTAACGCAATGAAAATGTTACTTTAAAAAGTTTTTTTTTTTACTTTGTCTATAGACCTTCCGCAGCCATCACATATAATAAACACTCAGCAGCCACTTTATTAGGTCCACCTGTTAAATTCTTAACACAAATAGATACTCAGCCAATCACATGAGGTTCAATCTGAGTATCAGAATGAGGAAGAAATGGGATTTAAGTGACTTTGAAAGTGGCATCATTGTTGGTCTGAATATTTCAGAAACTGCTGATCTGCTGGGATTCTAACACACAACCATCTCTAGGGTTAAATGAAATGAAAAATACTTTATTTATCCCTTTTGAGGGAAATTATTGTTGTAGCAGAGTTTTTTTTTTTTTACAGAGGATGGTCTGAAAAAGAGAAAATATCCAGTGAGCAGCAGTTGTCTGGACCACAATGTCTTGTTGATGTCAGAGGTCAGAGTTCAGGCTGCTGGTGGTGTAATGGTATGTGGGATATTTTCTTGGCACACTTTAGTACCTGAGCACGGTTTAACCAGCACAGCCTACCTGAGTATTGTAGCTGACCATGTCCATCCCTTTATGAGCACAGTGGAGCATC
>JAOXYM010000017.1:2121273-2135957 GCA_028567055.1 Leptatherina wallacei | reverse complement strand
CTCTCGGCTGGCCTGGGAGCGCCTTGGGATCCCCCCGGATGAGCTGGCTGATGTGGCCGGGGAGAGGGAAGTCTGGGTTTCCCTGCTCAAGCTGCTGCCCCCGCGACCCGACCCCGGATAAGCGGAAGAGGACGGTACGGACGGTAGAAACCTTTTTCTTAATCGTTTTTACATTTTCACAGTTTGCATGGTCTCCTTTTATTATTTCTTTGTATGGTTTAAATATAATGACTGCTTTGGTCCAGTTCACTAGTCTATTAATTTGCATTCCTTTGTTCAGTATAACACATATTTTATGAAGAGTTAAATTATTGGGTACATTTAATACAATCCCAAATCTAAAAACTGGAAAAGTTCCAGGGAGTGTGGACTAAAATGATCACAGCTTAATTTAAAAGCCTAAGATGTCCACTGATAACAAACTGGATGCTCCCTTTCCTCTTTAGTCTGCAGGACACGGCGTCCAGGCTTTCCAAAAATAAATATTTCAACCATTCTTATACCCAGTTTGTCTCAGATTGGTGAACCTCTGTCCATCTTTCCATCTGAAATGCTCCTTTTATACCCAGTCATGTTACTGACCTGTTCCCAATTAACCTAAGTAGTTGTCAATTGTTCCTGCAATTGTTTTTTCTATTTGAACAAGTACATTTCCAGCCATTTATTGCCCCTGTTCTTACTTTTTACACGTGTGTTGCTGCCATCAGATTTAAAATCAGCTCATATTTTCCATGAAGAGGTCAAATGTCTCAGTTTCTACATCTGATATGTTTTTAGAACTGAAGTTGTAAACAGTGCAATGTTACTCTAAATGACTACAGTTCCCTCAGATCAATATTCAGAAATAATAGTTTAATACTGGAGAAGTTTAAATTTCTTCACATTCTTTGAGCCAAGGTTCTCTGTCACATTTTTGTTTTGTTTTGTTTACAGGATATTTAGTAGTAGCCTTGCTATTATTTATGCATTAGTAGCTTATTTAAAAGAATTTTCACATGAGGGCTTCCCCTCATGTGGTTCTTATATAACTTTTTTTTTTTTTGCAGTTAGTCTACCTCTTGTTTTTCATGGCTGCTTAAACTTTGATGAGATTCCACCAGTATCTACAGATATCTGAATAATGTAAACAGTTTCAGGAAGTAATGACTGCTTTGGGCCGGTGGAATCTCTTGTCTTTGTTCCCTGTCAGCACCAGTCAGGCCGATAACATCATTACATAAATTGTGTATTAGAAAAAAAATGCTCACCAATTCTTTTATTCCCATTTTCAACATTTCCCATCAATTGCGGTTGATTTCATTGTATCTGTGGAAACTAGAGAGCTAAATTTATATTACTACCACAGTATTGGTAGATGCACAAATTGTATCAATACCGGTGAATAATCAGGTGTATGTCCTGTAGATGAAGATGTAGATACATGTCAAAGGTCTCTGAAATTACAGTCTGCTAATTACTTGTTCCATAGGTGTGAAAAGATGCAAACAGCTCTGAGCTCCTTTGCTATATGCAGCACCACTATATTATCCTCACAAATATTCTAAGCAATTGGCTATGCAACTTTATCTTGCAGCCTCTGCGTCAGGAGGACAATGTATTACAGACAGGTATATTCATAAAAGCCGGAATAATACTGAATACTGAAAAGCAATAAGTGAAAGAAAGTGACATGGTTTGAGATTAAAATGAGATGAAGAAGATGGGCAAAATCATTCATTTTTAGCCTGGCAGATGAGCTCAAGGGGATCTTTGATGAGAGGGGTTATTTCAATTCTACAATGGGAGAGATGGAGACTTGCACCTTTTGTGTGAAGTATGAGGTGTGCCATCCACTCTCCAAAAAAGGGGACATCTTTTATTAAGGTGTGACTGTGATGTCCCTCTTCTTATTTTGGATGGGATGATGGTGTGGTCTTCTCTCTCATCTTTCTGCTGGACCCCGTCTCTTTCACAGGTCCCCAGACAGAGTCATGTAAATCTATCAAGTCATCTGAGAGAAGCGCAGGCTTTGGGTGTGATAATGACTTACAGGAGACTACCAATGGGGAGAAGATGTGCCTGAGATGCTGGCATACACACACATGAACACACACTAATGTACTAAGCACACGTCTTTACTCCAAGCTGGCTGAGCAATCTCCACACTCATCTTGTTCCTAAACCCCCACATACTGTGCCAACTGCAGATTGAGGTGGCAGCGCCCGTCATAATGTGGCAGAAGGGGGGGGGATGTTGGACACTGACTGTCCTGCAGGAAGCCTGGATATCCAGCCTGAGTTCCAGGTCTCAGTGGGTAGCTATGGGGAACGGGGCAGCCAGGGTGGTAATAGAGTAAATAACTCAAATGAGGCAGAGTGTGAATTATTTTTCTGATGGGCTGGAGGGGTCCCCGCTGTGAATCTGACCAGGGGGTCCAGCTAGGATGAGTCTCAAAAATGCAGGGAAATGGGTCCAGGATGTGGTAAGGTAGCGGGGGGTGGTATGTCAGCAGGGATGAGGTGTGTGAGAGTGTTTAATACAGGTGATGATGGAGGGGAAAAAATGTGCAGCAGCAGGTTTGGATGGACCTCAGCTGCCCAAGGGATGGACAGTAAAACGGGAAAAGAGAGATTAACTGAGATGCATTGTGTCTTACAAATTATCAAGCTGAAGTTTGTCCAGCTCATCCATTAATACCAACTAATTTGTGATTAAACTTTTTACGAAGACTATGGCATTCATGAAAATCTTCATATCCTGGATTTGTTCTTAAAGAAGCAGTTAACTTTTTCAGTGAGGCGCCCCCTGTCGAAGGCTAATTTTCCTCCATCTTTCATCGCGTCTCTTTTCTGAGATCTCTCCAGCTAAAAGTCAGTCTGATGCTGACTCTTGTCTTATCCCTTGTGCTGTCTCTTTCTCTTTTTATTTTCCTTTCTACCTCTGATAATGTTCTCTTGTATTTCTCTGCTGAATCTGTCATGGTGCCCGTTCCATGGTGTGCTGATATCCAGTTGATGGTCTGTAATGTGGTGCATAAAAAGAAACTTGGCTGTAAAGTGATGCAGTGTCTCCAAAGAAATAGCAAAGTTTGACTTCTCATCCCTGGTATGCTGCTGTAGCGATGGCTCCATGATGTACATAATTGTCACTGTACCATAAAAACAAGCCAGAAACACATAAGTTACATATTTCTACTTAAGGTAAGAACAGATTCTACCAACACTCAGGAGTGCTCTTATGAGTCATGACATGTTTAAACCAAATCAGTGTTTCAACTACAAAAAATATCACTCCATAAATTCCCAACTCCCAGAACCACCTGCTGAATGTGGTCTAATTACAATCTACAACAATAGCGTCTTTTTGTCATAATGATTACTTTTAGTGGGAGATCAAGGTTATGCCCTGACCTCCTAAATAACACCACTGACCAACCTTCAGACTCATCAGGAGGTTTTATTTCATCAGAAGCGCCACTTGCTCCATCATCACTACATTTTAAAAAGATGCTTAATGTGTTTGGACACAGCAGGTAGTCGTTGGCTTTACAAACTGTGGAGTGTTGGTTATTTTTCTTCGTCTCTGTCTCACCTCTGTGTTTGTGCATGGCCTTTCAGCCTCATGACTTTTAATGGGTAGTTTTGAGCGTTTAAGTGGGGCTAACTGGCATGTCCTTTGACCTTAAAGAGAGATTGGTGTTCATCAGTCTAAGTAAACATACCAGCACATTTTTCAGTCTACGTACAAATTTGTGAATCTGATTTTGAATTTATTGTATAAAAACAAAAGTAATCTGAAGAACGGATTTAAGAAACTTTGGAAGAAGATAGTGGTGAGTGACACCCATTCTGCTCCTATGTATGTATGGATATTCAAATTTCTTCAAACTCACTCTTCTGTAAGGTAACGTCCACTCAAACATCTCAAGGGCTATGCAACGTATGTAGAGATTCGGAAATGAACAGAATTTGCTGCCCTGTGGAGCCCTGACACCAAGCACAAAAGGAATTTCAATGCCAAGGGATGATTGAAAACCACTTCAAAAATGATCTTGCAACCTTGGGCTTCAAAGGAAGCCATGTTGCTGAACTAATCCAGCCAGGAAAATATATGAATACATTTTCCTTCATTAGGTGACCTCAAACTAGGTTACATGGTCATTTCTATTCTGTGCCGACCCTCAAGTTCACAGACGCCTCTGAGCCACTGACTAGCAAACAAAGACTTCAATGATAGTCTCTCTGTGTAGGAAGACTCTACTTATCATTTCAAAGGGACAGCCCCTTTCACCCCGACCAACTGTATACCGATGGACAAGGTGTGCTGGCAGAACAGAAAAAAGTCCAGCTGGAAACTGGGGTCTTGCGATTGAAAACATGACACATTGTCATCTCTGTGTAGGCAGGCAGAGCGATGTGAGTCAGTGGGCAGTAGTTTTCCTGTTGGTGTTCTTGTCCTGACCTTAAAGATCATCTATATTGGAGGTATGTGAAAGAGGTATGAAATTTACTACCATGACTTGTGGCAGCAGCACATCTTTGACATACAAGTCTTCAGTTTATGTTAAAGGGAGGAATGTAAATGAAGGCTCCGTGCCAGTTCTGGGATGGTGAAGGTGATCTTGCAGAAAAAAGCTGCAACTTGCCAGATACTGCAGGGGTTGGTGAGCAGTCAACTGACCTTACAACTCTTCTCTTCCACAGCCCTTAGATTTTTCCTTTCCACTTTCCCCCCTGACAGTGGAACCTCTCCAACTCCTCATAGTTTTTCTGCATCTAACTTTTCTGCACAGCAGAAACTCTAACCTCACGGAAATGCTGTCTTCAGGCAACAAAAGCACAGCTGGACAAAATATAGACACCCAGGAGACAAAAAAGCTTCTTCAGTAAAGCTTCTTCACTAAAATACCACATAATGTTCTAAGAGTAATGACTACCTTGTCTCGTTGTTTGATCCATTTTCTCCAGGTCTCAAATTGAATGCAAGCACCTACATCGGAAGTTTACTTAAACAGAGCTCAGCTGGTGGTTGCAAAGCCTCCAGTAAGAGAGAATTCTACTGAGGGAATATATTTATTTGTTTGGTTGGATTTCAGGTGGATAGGCAGTAAGCCATGTGTTGTGCAGGTATATCCAGAAGATATGAGATTCGTAAAGTCCCAGTTGATGTGGGCTGCAGTGTTGGGTTTCCTCTGTGTGGGGGCATGCATGTATCTGTGTGAGAGCACACGTGTTGCATCTGAATGGAACAAGCATAGTAGAATTATGGTATCTGTAAAACCTGACATATAAAAGACAGAGAAATTGATTCATTTTGTTATTGACGTTGTTTTTTTAAACAAATATCCAACCTTGTTATAACAGATAACTCCATTACCATTGGAGGGCAGAATGCATTTCATCTGAGAAAGCCATTATTGTGCAAATACTATATAAAATTTTATTTTATTTTTTATTTTTTTTAATCCAGCTTCTGTAAGATGTCCCGACATTTAAAGTTGTTAAGGCTGCCTAAAAGAGCAAGTTGCCTTTTTGGGCAAATTAAACAGTAAAGAGCACAACTCCACCTTGGTTTACTGGTCAGTGTGATGTTCCAATCTCAGGATTTCAGTGAGCAAAGCTGACTTAGGATTCCACAGATAAAAAGAAACAAGTAAATTATATGAGGAGTGATGCTGAGATGGGGTAGAGGAATGTTGGAGACAATGATAGAAGAAATGGATAAAGGAGAGAGGAGGATGTATAAATGGATGGATGTATGAGAGAGAGGGAAGATAGATGGATGGATGGATATGGATGAAAGGATGAGAGAGAAATTATGGATAAGGGAGGGAAGGATGAATGGATGATGAGTTAAGGTAAGGAAAATTTATAAGAGAGGAAAAAGATGGATGGATGAAAGGAGGAATGAATAGATGAGAGGGGGAAAAGATGTATGGTAGATGGAAAGAGAAGAAGGGATGAATGGATTAGGGAGGTAAGGGAGGAAATTATGAATGAGGAGAGATGAAAGGATTAATGGATGAGGGCAAGGGATGGATGGATGGATGGATGGATGGATGGATGGATGGATGGATGGATGGATGGATGGATGGATAGAAAGAGAAGAAGGGATGAATGGATTAGGGAGGTAAGGGAGGAAATGATGAATGGGGAGAGATGAAAAGATTAATGGATGAGAGCAAGGGATGGATGGATGGATGGATGGAAGGATTGATGGATGGGAAGAGAAGGGATGAATGGATTAGGGAGGTAAGGGAGGAAAGGATGGATGGATGGATGAAAGTTGGAATGAATAGATGAGAGGGGAAAAGATGTATGAATGGATGGAAAGAGAAGAAGGGATGAATGGATTAGGGAGGTAAGGGAGGAAATGATGAATGGGGAGAGATGAAAGGATTAATGGATGAGAGCAAGGGATGGATGGATGGGAAGAGAAGAAGGGATGAATGGATTAGCGAGGTAAGGGAGGAAAGGATGGATGAAAGTTGGAATGAATAGATGAGGGGGGAAAAGATGTATGGATGAATGGGGAGAGATGAAAGGATTAATGGATGAGGGTAAGGGAGGAAAGGATGGATGGATGAATGAATGGATGGATGGATGGATGGATGAAGGAAGTTGAAGAAAGATGAATGGGTGTGGAAAGGTGAGATGGATGATGTAAGGAAGGATTGGTGAGAGAAGGATAAGAGATTGAATGGGCAAATGAATGTGGGAGGTGTGGACTGATAAAGGGGCTAAATGGAAAAAAGGGAGGATGAATGAGGATAAGTGTAGGGAGGGTGTGGATGAGAGAGTAAGACAGAGATGAGGTGACGCAGGTAGACTCACCAGGTGATCAGATGGGGTGGGGGCGTGGCCTTTAACAGCTTTATTCATTTATCATCAACTTTATTTCTAACCTGCAGTTTAATTTATAAATATTCTCATATTTTAGTTAATTACTAAAACTTTCCTATGATGGGCAGTAGGAGAGATAAAAGAGAGATTTTAATCTAAGAGGAACATATGGACATTTATAAGAATGACTAAAAAAAAGGTGCTGTGGAGTGGGAGTCTCCCACCCGAGTCAAAGTAAAAAGTGATGTTAAAGTGTGAAGTTCTTCCAGTTGGCAGGACTGATGTGAATAAAAGGACATTCAACAAGGACACCGGTAAACAACAGGGCACACTTTTTTTTGACAGATCTATGGGTCATATGTGGACTATATTTACCTTCACGCACTCCCATGAAAAGCCTGCCGCTCACCCTCTAATGTAATTACAGTTGTTTGCCTGCTGTTGTATGTGTGAATTTCTGTTTGTCACCCATGCTACTTTTCATCCAAACTAACACCAAATATCCTCTGCTTAATGGTGATTGAAATATGGGTGCTGCATGTCTTGGCAACCACTTAATGTCAACATGTCAGAGGTATCAGGGGGGAACTAAGTCTAAAACTACTGGACTGTCAAATCATAAACGCCATGGGGAGCAGATTTCTCAGGGATCTGCAAGCGATGAAAAGAATCAGCAGAGGTTTTGACAGGGATTTCATTTGGCATTGCTCATGTCTCCAAATTAATCCCGCCACAAAATTATGGTTTCTTTTCATCCCCCCCAAAGTCCCATTTCCATGGCTACAGTGTTGGGGAATCTGAATGAGGGGAGGGTGCTCGGAAGTAAAAGAGGGTAGAGAGAACGTTGTTCGGCTTTGATTAGATTCAACGTTTGAACTTGGACACACACACAAAAAAAAGCAAGACAGAAAGAAAAAAGGCAGAATCTAATCGGACCAGAAAGGAAAATTACATTTTAACGAAGGTTTTATTGTTTTATAGAGGAAGAGGAAGAAGGAGCTGCTGTGACAAAGAGATTCTTTGGCTCGCTCGTAATTAAGCTACAAGTAAAGACATTTTAATTATTCCCGTTTTTTTCTGTTTCTTTCTCTCTGATGAAGATGGTACAGCAGTTTGTGGGGAAATGGACTATTAACTATCTGGAAAAGCAGACAGAGGCTGAGAAAAGCACTTTTTTTTCAAGCAGTGAAAATACTTTCACGTTTTCTACTCTGAACATTATCAGGGCACTTCTAAAACCTTCAAACTATTGTATTTTGCTTTTATTGATCAATTCTTTCAGATAGAAACCTGCTTGTATGTTTAAACTCCGCAACAAAGATCCTCGGTCGTCTGCTGTAGCCTGGATTTCAGAGAAACTGCGGTTAAGAGATTTAAAACAGCTGTCAGCCAAACAAAAAGCACTTTTTTTCCCATGCATGCTGCTAACTTCCCACAAATCTGCGGTTCACTTTGTCACCATGATGAGGTGTTAAACCAACAATGGTTTGTCAAAAAAGCAGCAGGCAACTGCAAACACGGGGGCCAGTTGACCGGCGGCAGCACGCTCCAACTGACCGTGAGTGGCTGTGCAGAAAACAACTGATCTGTTTTAACTGGATGCAGAGAAACTAAATGTCTAACCACAAAAAATCCCAGTTGTTGGAACACAATGAAACTAAATAAAACTGCAGTATTTTAGCTGTTTCTCAGTGAAACTGACTGGATATGAAGTCTTGAGAGTTTTACATGTGATTAACAGACAAATGGAGAATGAAGCTGCTTGAAGGGAAGGCAACACTCTCAACACTCTCAAATCCAGTTTACATGAGATTGTAAAAGATATAAGATTCTTGATGTCAAGATTTAGGGTTTGACATGATATTTGAATAACACTTTGATAATAGAAACATGACAGGAAAAAGACATTGTGGTGAATGGTTAGCCACACTAGCTCATTATCAAATAAATCAAATGAAACTCCTGTAGAGCATTTCAGAATGTCTTGTTTAGTTTCCTTGTCCAATTTGGATTTTTGACTTGTTTTCTTTTCCTCCCGATAAACCTTACACCTTTTGGCTGCTAAATGACCCTGACCGGTTTTACTGTTAATCAAAGCATACAGAATATTCCATCAGTTCTGTTACACCTTTAGTCTCTGCATGATAGAGCATGGTTGACCAACTCCTATTATTACAGACAATTTGATGAATAGAAGAAATTTTGGTGGCAAAAGATTACATTTTGCGTCCATATGACCCCAAAGGACCTCACAAGGATGAAATGTTCAGACATTTAAAATCTGATTTTGGCCTATTCCAGTTCTATAACTATGATTCAGATTTACTTAAAAAAATATGTTGAGGTAACTTGTGAATATAGGTTGTCTCAACTTTTTCAGAGAAATTTTCAACTTAACAACACAAGTTGTTTCAGCTCAAAGACATGAGTAGACCTGAATAGCTATCCTGGCTTTGTTAAAGTTAGAACCTCTAAGTTGAGTACTCAAAAAAGCTCTGCAGTTGGATGCCTCCTACACTAAAAACTAAAACTTAATTTTTAACCTAGTTATTAGTATTACTAATCTTAAATAATTTATATGAACTTAAGTTGAACCATTAATTCAAGTTTAGGAGGAACGATGATGGTGGGGGAGCAGGATTTCCCACAATGCTTTACTTCTATTGACAATCAGAGATGATTCACCCTATGAAACCAGCACTTTTACTTGGAAAATTCGTAATAGTTGAAACTACACAATATTTTTCAAAGTACTTTTTGCTTTCCTCCTGCTGGGTGTAAACCAGTTCTCAGCTAACAGACAGGAAAACATGTTCTGGTCTCCACCATTCACCATTGTTTTAGTCTGCAAACATGTTCTGCTCTCCAGTTCCTGCTCATCCCTGTGTTTAAAACCAGTTAGGCAGCTACTGCACCGTCACAGAGATATCAGTGGTCTGACATTAGTTTGAGCAGAAGCCTAATGAGTTAACAGAGGTAGGCGGGCTAAAGCTAAGGCAGGATGTTAGCTGGCTAAAAACCGCGGTTGTGCTACTCTCTGCGTCCTTGATGTCGGATATCTGGCACCCGTCATTCAAAAGGACACGCTCCTTATTATGAAGAAAGTTCCAGATTAAATACAATCTAAACTGATGAGTTATAAAATAATTCACTCCCAGTTGTCATGAAGGTAAACTTGACCTATTAAACCTAAAACGGTTTTTTGTACCAGGCTGTAAACATGTTTATTTCTGCTGTGAAGTTGGCCTTTTTAACATGGGAGTCTATGGGGATTGACTCCTTTTTGGAGCCAGCCTCTAGTGGAGGAGGGGGAACTACAATTTTTGGCACTTCTGCATAGGCTTCACATTTCTCAGCCGGAGGTTGCTGCTTGGTATTTACCCAAAAATCCCAAACCTTGTTGGTTGTAATTCTTCTCGTACTGTACTCCTGCATGGGTGGGTGTATATGAACATGTGTGTGTGTGTGCGCGTATGTGCATATGAGTGGGTGGCTCCACTCAGTGTTTCCCCTGGCATTGAACTTGACCCAGTGTGACCCCTCTATAATGAGTGAATTGAAAACATCTCCCTTAGGAATGCTTTGTGTGGAGAGAGGAGGCCATAGCTGTCTTCACATCCTCTGTGTGTGTGTGTTCTCTGTGAAGAAATAAACTCTCTGTGTACACGTTTCTTATTCTACCTGTAAATATTGGGTAACTACACCTTAACAAACGAACATGTTCACAGATAAAGACTGACTACTGAGAGAGAGTTATAATGTGTTATGATGTGCTGTCACATTATTAGAGGATGTATACAATGCTATTATTATTATTATTGTCATTATTATTATTATTATTATTACCACCAGAGTATTATTGTGACCCAAAAACGGTTTATTTTGGGGGGTTTTCCCATGATTGGAAACTAATGGATGTTTTTTTGATGCACAATCCCTTTAAAGGCTACATTCACACTGCAGGCAAAAGTGGCTTAAATCTGACTTCTTTCGCCATATGTGACCCATATTTGAAAATAGGAGTCAGTTATATGTGGCTGACAATGTTAACAGCACAAATTCAACCTAGGCCACTTATGTTACATATACGATGTTTTTCAATGTGACCTCTGCAGTCTAAACGGTCATGTCACTTTGACTTTTACTCACTTAAGTAAGACAATTCTGCACCAGAGGAGGCAGGATGCAAGATCGTATGTTAACAATGGACAGCGCAATATTGTATCATAATTTTGCCAGCTCCAATTGCACAACAAGGCAGCTACTGCACCAAAACCTATACATGCAAAAGATGTGCAGCATCCATATTTACCTGTGTATACATAGCCCAGACAGAGGACACATTTGGGCGTAATCCGGACTACTTTTAGCTCAGTGGTGGCCCTGGTAGGTATTGTGTGGGCCAGATGTGGTCCAGATCGCCAGCCAGTCAGTCAGTTGCCAGCCTGGACATAAATTACAGAAAGTTCCTTGTGGACCACATATGGTGGTCATGACAGCCACACTCACATGGAGTCAAGGCAGTAAGTCAAGGCCAAATATTGGCCAAACAAAACTGCAGATGTGGGCCATATTTTGGCCAAACATTTTTTGCTATCTGGCAGCATCATGTCTTCCTCTGCAGATGAGGGTCACTTCAGGGCCATTGACTATTCACACTGGAGTCTGATGGCGGTTGCATTGAATAATAATGTGAACAACCAGATGGAGAATATTGGAGCATTAAGACCTGAAGTCTGAATGTAGCCTAAAAGGAATTGGCAAATGAAATGTTATCAGTGAATGGGTGTAGTACAAAAACATCAATATTTCATGAAAACCTTTGACATTTTGTACACCTTTGTAAAAGGTCCAAAATTTCCATCCAAAAATTCAGTCATTTTTAATTGAATGTGCAACTTTTGCAGTGAAAGGAAGTTGTATGAAAGATGTCCCCAGCAAACAACTCCCTTGACTGCAACTCTCTTGGATGTCCCCTGAGGGCCCCGTGTCAATCTCAAAAAGATTTTTTTTAATTATTAAGTTTTGTTACGTACAAATTAGAGTTTGACATGCAAATGGTTGATGATTCTTTCTTTTAATGAATGGATTTGTTTACTTATTTTTATTTTTTAGATGATTTCTACTGTTATGTACGAAAGCATAGTAGAAATTAAGTCGTACGATTTTATTCTGTTTGGGGAGAAATGGGGACTCATGTTTAATCTGTGAAAGAAAATAAGATCATCAAAATGTGAAAAACTTACCTTTGGAGGTATGTGTTTTGGAAAAAAAGAGAAAACAAAAAAAACATGTTAATTAAGAGGGTGTGTGTGTTTTTCTGTGGGTGTGTATGTGCGGCCGAATGCTATCCGCTGAACTTGACGGAGTGTGACGTTGAGCTGTGTTTGATCTTAATCTTGATCTACCATCTGAAGACGCTGTCACCATCCATCACACACTCACACATACAACCTCACATGTCAGGGGGGAGGGGCTAGTGACAGCACACTGAGGGGGGGCTCGTGAATGATAAACAGCATTAGAGAAAGGTCCACATAAGGGAGCACACACACACAAATACACAACACACTCCCACCTGCCCCGCCACCACTCCCCCCTCCTCTTCCAGGCTGCATGTTTATGCATGGAGCCCTGTTTCATATGTATCTGTCGCATCATTCCTGCTGTTGTCACGGGAACTGATGACACAGGCTGCATTAAGAATGATGACCTGCTACAGATTACTGTGCTGTTGATACACACAAACACACATTCTTGCATCCAGAAACAAAAAAATACAGAAACATCACACAGACACAGTGACAGAAACTGAAAACATTCACAGGGAAGCCTGATGGCATCATCTCAGCAGCCTACCATCAAAACTCTAGCACCAATAGTAAATAAAGAAAAAAACATACAAGAGCAAAATAAAAAGACATTGCCCAGTCAAAACAAGAACACACATAGACACACACATGAGCCTTCACTGACCTCAGCTACAACACCACAGCAAGATACGTTATGATGCATTTATGCAGAAAACAGCTGCCTTTACAGACAACTTACATTACTGTAGAAATAAGAACACAAGACATGAGAAAACTGATATGACAGATGCTAAATAAATGATATTTTCTGATAAATGCAAAGCATCAAAGATCAAGAAAAATGGCACCATAGTGGCTCTCGCAACTGGACAGATTGAACATGAAGCTGACTGATTTTTTGCTTTTTTTCCTGTTATCACAGGAAGGAATTCAGGAACGCAGCAGAAGAAAACTGAAATTATTGAGAAGTTAAATGACTAAATCATGCAACACCAACAAACATTAACTAAAGTTTGAAAAATTGTGTGGCTTCAGATCATTGGGATTTGCAGGCATTATTCAGCTCACTTAACCTTTTAATATTATATGCATAAGATAGATAGAGATAAATAGATACTTTTTATTCATCTCCTAAGGAAAATTGACGACTCAGCAGCAGCACAAAAACAATATGCAACAATAAAAAACATGCAACAAAATACATAATTGAAATAAAAAAAAGTAAAAGTGCAGATTCCTGCCCTTATATTTTATACATGCTGTTTCTGAGACATGTAGCATCACTGTATGGTAAAAACTTGGCTCAAAACCCTTTTGTACAAAATCTGATACTTGTCTTCTGCCCCCTGGTGGATACAATAAAAATACAATAATGCACTACAATAATTTTGATGTATCACATGGTAGTAAAACAAATTTGTTAAAGGGCCAAATAAATACCTTAAAACTTTGAGCCTCTAACTGGTTTTGATGGCACACTGACATTCATCATGTCACATGCCAGCAACTGTTTATTAACACAATTGCTGCTTTATGGTTGATCCAAAGAAACCCAAGAAGACATTTTCAGAGGAAAGAGAGGAAAAGAAAAGAACAGAGGAAGAAATGAGAGAAGAGTCAACATTGGACTGACTTTTTACTGGCTGGAGAGAGCTCAGAGAAGAGACAGGATGAGACCATTGACCTTTAGATGGTGTTGCTTCAACTATGTTTAACTCTTTGTTTTTAGAGTAGACACTCCTCCATTTTTGCAGGGTTTTTCCCTAATTGATTCCAATGAGAATATGATGATAATTTTCTGCTTGAAAATGCTTATTTCTTCACAATGTCAAGGAAATCAGGGAGGACGTGCGGTTGTTGGTTTTTATAACAGCAATGGAAAACTTCTTTTGTGGAAAAAAACTGAATGCGAAGAACACACACCTTTTAATTTGTGAAGATTGCCCCTGTCTGAGACTTCTCGGTTCACGCTGATTCCATGCAGAAGACAGGGATGTTGGACAGAAGTGGGTCAAAATTGTTAATGGAAAGGATTTTATTCCCCAACAACAATAGCACGGTAAGTTTCAGTAAAAGTTGTCAGTCTGACACTAAATCCTGCGTTTCCATGCTGCTGTCAAGCTGAACACAGAGCAAGAGTCATGTTTATTATGCTATTTGTTGCTAAGAGACACAGAGCGGTCCTGTTGCTGAGAGAAAATAACTAATGTTGGAGATATTGTGAAGTGTAACAAAGCGTAAACATGCAACACGAGGAAAAAGCATGTGGACTTTAGTTTTAGCCCCATAGATAATTGTAATAGTGTGAAAAGAGCGTGTAGGTTTTATTAGAAGTTGTACTTCATGCTGGGCTGAGACATGGAGAGATTTTCTGCTGTTGACGTTGGAGCCTTAAATCAGTCACGTTGGTAATTTTTTTCTCCCGCATCATATGAATAATTTTATTTTAGTTTTCAGAAGATCGCTATGAAACGGGGCTGCACGGTGGTGTGGTGGTTAGCACTGCAGCCTCACAGCAAGAAGGTTGCTGGTTCAAGCCCCGGGTGGAGC
>JAOXYM010000017.1:2092855-2113980 GCA_028567055.1 Leptatherina wallacei | reverse complement strand
ACTTTAATAAGCGGAATAAACGCCGAGCAATAGTAATATGTGGGCTTCAATGCTGCATGCAGCATTGGCCCCCATAAAAAGAGAAACAAACAAAAACACAAGAAAACCCCAAAAAACTAGTCAATAGTGAAAGTTATGAAATCTAATATGGCTGCCAACCATGACACAACATGTAAATTAGATGAATAAATTCACTCCCATCAAAAACTCTGGTTCATATTCAACATTTTTCTCATTGACAGTATGCTTTTATCTCTACCTACTTGCTACAGGCTTTTAGGTTCTTGATATAAAAATCTAACATTTTCTTTGAAAAACTCTTTTAAATATCTATCCAGTTTATTTGAGTGAATATTATTCACTGGTAAACTTCCAGTATAAAGCGTGGAGTAGAAGCTTGGGCATGAAAGGGATGTACTAGAGCCCCACAACTAATGGCTTTCTGTTGGTCATCTAACTGTTCTAGTTTCAATTTTAAAAAAAATTACGATTTGTACAACTTTGCCTCTATTTTTAATAATTTCTTATTCAGTTATGCACTTTACAACTGCACATGTTACTTTACTGGCGAACAAAATTTAATCAAGCAGCAGGTGAAGATCTGAGCTTAATCCTCTTCCTTCAGCAACTTCACCAAAGTTTACAATGTTATTTTACCTCACAGCTCAATATGATTGGGAGTTTATGCTTTGAATATAAAAATGCATAATTTATTTTGTTCAGCTTTAATTTTCTAAGATCAAGGCTTGTGAGTGCATTCCAGATTTAACGCAGCAGATTACAGATTACTGTCTGATATCAAACCCAATGTGTAGGTTACAGTTGGTTAACTGCATCAGTTTAAGCTTAATTTAGCAATTCAACCTGTTCTTATTGTTTTACATAGATCCACTATTCTGATAGCAGATCAGAGAAAAACAAAAACAAAAAAACACGCAGAAATGGTGAATTTTAAATGTTATCTTGTTTGTGTGAAAAATACCCTTAAATGGTGTTCTGACTAAAGCTGTGATAAAAATGAAACAAACAGCAAAGTCAATTTTGAGAGAGCTCTGTGTAACACACACATTGTCTGTCATCCAACCCCAGGACATTCTCTGCCATATCAAAAGGTTTGCTGCAAGCGCAGATTTAGACATATGTCTCATCACTTTCTTCTTTTTCAGAATAAAATGTGTGATGAAAGGAAACCATTTTGATACGTGCACTGGCATATGCGCTCTTTTCCACATTTTCTCTAAACTGTGGCTAGAAGCAACATTTGCATTCTTTTGCTTTTTTGTTTTTCCTGCACCTTTTGTCTCTGCTTCCTCCCTTGTCAGATTCACACATAGACACTGTGTCAATCCTGTTTGATGTGCAGAGAAAACAATAAGCAGTTTAGAATATTCACATGAGAGTTTCCAGGTCTGGATGGGCCAGTGAAGATTAAAAACAATCTATAATTATAGCCATAGGAATCTGTTTGAATTTGGTATTAAGCCACTTATTGTTTATTTCTTTTTTAAACATAATGAGCAATCATTGCTTAATTAATAGAAGGAATATAAAAAATGTATCTATTTATTTTAGTTTAAATGATACTATTCAAACAATTCATGATAAAGTCATGATAAAGTATATGATTCCAACCATATTTTCCACTGAGACAATTAATTCTGCTTCATTTCTTGGCATATTGCAATTCTGAATCCGACCAGTTGGTTCAGCTCCACAAAAGGCTCTTAACTCTGCTATGTATGGCTGGGAGGGACGTTTATTGGAGTATTATACCTTTTCTAGAGAAGGGCTGTTAGCAGAACTTTCTTTGTTACTGACATGAAGAAAATCCCTGTAAGTTCTTTTTAAGTAATACCAAGAGATGAAGGATTATCTCATTGCATCCAGTTGGGCTGCATAGCGGAGTGGTGGTTAGCACCAATGCCTCACAGCAAGAAGAGTCCTGGTTTAAACCTGAGCTGGGGCCTTTCTGTGTGGAGTTTGGGAGGAAGCTGGAGTACCTGGAGAAAACATGCACAGGCCAGACATCATGCAAGTTAGCTTGATTCATGTTTTTAAAATCTCCCTTGAAATAAATGTGAATGGTTTGTCACTCTGTGTTGGCCCTGCGATGGATTGGCAACCTGTCCTGGGTGTACCCTGCTTATTGCCTGGTTACTGCTGGGATAGGCTCCAGCCCCCTTTGACCCTGCATTGGAATAAACAGGTAAATAAAATGTATGGATTGTCTCAAGGTAACTTGGTCATTTATGTTGATATTTCAAGTTTACAATTTTGTTTTCTCATGGTAACAGCTTCATTTTTCCAAAACCTATGATAAAACAAAGAGGTCTTTCTTTATTAGAGTTCAGGTAGCCTAAGCCATTTTCAGGAAGAGAGCACCTTAATACATGAAGGCCTCAACTTACTCCGATAGATTCTTCCTAAATGTGAAATAAATAAAAAATGAAATTAGGCGCAGACACCATCCATCCATCCATCTTCTGCCGCTTATCCAGGGTCGGGTTGCAGGGGCAGCAGCCTAAGCAGTTTTGCTACCGGAAGAGTTGTTACAAATGTCTGCCCCACTCTGCTTCTGATTGGCTCTAACATTACAAACCCCTGTGTACTGATAGTCTACTGGTTCCTGTCATTTATTGGTCCAGACTGACGTGACGTCTGAATCCGGACTTGAGGACTCTTGGTCTACAGCATGGTGTTGACATCAGGGACAGTGCCTCTGGATTGGAAGACTGGGATGGTGGTCCCCCTCAGGGGACCGGAGGGTGTGCTCCAACTACGGAGGGATCGCACTTCTCAGCCTCCCTGGTAAGGTCTATTCAGGTGTCGTGGAGAGGAGGGATCTGTCAGATAGTCAAGTCTTTGAGGAGGAGCAGTGTGGTTTTCGTCCTGGTTGTGGAACAGTGGACCAGCTCTACACCTTCTTCAGTGTCATGGAGGGGGCATAGGAGCTCACCCAACTAGTCTACATGTGCTTTGTGAAATTGGAGAAGGTGTTCGACTGTTTCACCTGGGAATCCTGTGGGGGTGCTCCAGGAGTATGGAGTGGCGGACCACCTTGTATGAGCTGTCTGGTCCCTGTGCGACCGGTGCCAGAGCTTGGTCCGCATTGCCCGCAGTAAGTCGGACTCGTTTCCGGTGAGGGTTGGACTCCACCAAGGTTGCCCTTTGTCACCTACACCAATGCGCCAACACCAACTTTCAAAAAGAACTTATTTAGCTGAAAAAGCTTATGTTATTACAGCTTAGTTACTTTGATTTAAAGCAACCCCGAAAAATGGCTTATTCAGTAACCATCCTGCATCCCGTCTCTTCTCTGAGCGCTGAAAATCAGTCTAATGTTGACTCTTGTCTGTCTCTCGGTCTGTCACTTTCTCTCGTTTTTGTCATTTCTTCCGATAATGTCCTCCAGGGTTTCTTTGATGATCATCCATGGTGCATTTCAAAGAAGGCAGTGTTTTGATATCCAGTTGCTGGTGTGTGACACAGTGCTGCAAAGAAAAATGCGGCTATCACATGATGCTCTGGCTCGAAAAAAAGTTGGGAAGTGCGGTTTCCCAGCTTCAGGATGCCAATGGGCGAAGATGGCTCCAAGGTACATAATGAATGCCAGTGTATCAAAATGGGTCAGAAACGAGTTTTAAGGTTGGACAATTATGTAGTCTTGCTATTTTCCTTGTATCTGCAGAAAAGCCTGACCGTAGGGAAGAATAAGTCTTTGAATTGACCCTAAAGACAGAGCTCGACCCACAGCGTGTCTATTAGCTCAGAATCACCAAGGTTTACTGACAGACAACCAAGCATTCAGTTACATTTTGGCAAAACTTGTTATTCAGGCATGCTTTGTGTTCACATGTACATTTTTAGACAAACTGGTACCTAGAAACGACTTGTAGATTTTAGTCTCCTGTCATGATACATGCTCAAAAAGACTTTACATTGAGCATTGGGTAATTGCAAAAAAAGTAAGAAATTAAGCATTCCCCTTTACTTAAGAACAGTAATAGAGAGGTTGAAGGAATGGTCTCTAATTTCTTTCCTTTATGAAGAACAGAGTCATGTCTGTACAACACTGTGGCTTATTTTTAGGTAGAATCCTTTCCTGAGAGGTCATCACTGCCAACTTCCCCCCGGCCACCGGAGAGAGGATGGATACAGTGGTGTTGGAGGGGCAGTTGAGGGAAATCAGGTCTCTGGTACTGGATATCCAAGGGGAAATTAGTCAGCACTTAGTTATACAGATACACACCAGGCCCAGCTACACTGTAGCAGACAGAGCCTCAGATCCAAGCATGGAGGACATAAAAGACGTAGCAGCGCTGTTGCTGAAAGGAGAAGATTCTCCTTCACAGTCTTTCTCTCTTAATCTTCCATACATTTGCTCTCTGTCCTCATCTTTCATTCTCTCTTCCTCGCCTTGCCTTCCCTCTGTCTCTGCTCTGAGGAGGTTTTCAAGTGTTGACATGTGCTATTTTTATGTTTGTCAAAAGCTGGCATGTGTGTGTGTGTTTGTGCCATCTTTTGTTTTGTTTTTTTGTTGAACAAAATGTCCAATGTACATCAAACGTTGGGTGAAATGGGAAACGGTGGGGGGTAAAAAGAAAAATATACTACATGGTGTATAGGCTCTTCAAAGGGTTAGCATCACAGGCCTTTGGGTGCCATCCTGGGGACATGGCTTTACTCTCACTGATACATACACACTCATAGGTCCCCCTATGTGCCAGGGGTCACTGCATTAACAGGACACTTTATGTACAGCAACATCAAAACATGCCACCAGCAAAACAAGCATGTCAGGCTGAGAGAGGGATGTAAGATGATTCCAGGGCCAGAAATGTGTATATGTGCAAAACCATTGGAAGTTACCTGCTAATAACTTATATTTTAAGCCAATATTTATGTGCTGGAAGTTTACTCCACAGGGACAAAAGATGTATACCAGCAGTTGATGCTCGTAAAAAGGTCAAAAACAAGAATTTAGTTGTGTTTAAACCTGACTGTCTCAGCAAAGCCAAACAAACTAGGGAGATGGAAAGGCATACTGTCATTATATTACATCAGAAAGAAAAACAGAATATGTTGAGACGGCGGTAAATGTGCCAGCATTTACCAGCAGCAATGAAGTCTAGAACGGTGGCCCATTTACAGCTAAAATAATATTAATTATAATCAAATATTGCTTTCCAAAAGTAAGCAGATTTTTGTCTCTATTTAGCTTTCCTCTCAAGCTCCAAGTCTCTTATATCATCACAAATAGATATGAATAATAGGCCACCAGCTGATCTGTGGGTAATAGTTTTTTTTGTGTTTACCGCAGAGGTTAAACATCAGCTTTGGTTTATTTGTTTACTCTGATGCTAATCAGCAACTTTACAGCATATCACTTTTCCACTGATTCTCATTATTCTCGTGTCATGTGCTTGTCTGTTTTTTTCAATCTCTTCATCATCAGAACTTCTGTGGATTCATATCTCTTATCGCCTGATCCTGTCCGATCAACCTGATCCTAAACGTGGACAATACCAAAGACATCGTCATCGACTTCAGGAAGAACCAGCAGCATCTGTCCTCGCTTGCCAGGTCAGGGGAGCCAAGCAGCTCCCGCCCATCTTCCCAGCTGCATCTCGGCGTTGTGTGGAGGGGGTAGTACCTCTGACTGGAGGGATGTGAGGACATTCACATTCTCAGAGCCTCCGTTCAGGACATTGCACTTAAGCAGTGCATGCCCCAAGCTAAGAATATCAACAGGGACTCCTCACACCCCCATCATCTCTAAAGGAAAACATGCAGCCTATTCTGCATATCATGCTTATTGACACTTTTTGCACTACTGTTGACTTCACAGGTCACTTTACTATTGCACCTTATAGGTTTTTAAAAATATTTTAATCCTGCATTGAGCCATTTGCAAAGCAACTTCAATCTGTGTACTCTTGTTGAATACTGAATGGCAATAAAGTCTATAGGGATCTCAAACTATGGTCCTAGAGGGCCACTGTCCTGCAGCTTTTAGATGTTTCTCTGCTTCAACATACCTGACTCAAATTAATGAGTCATTGTGGAGAACTCCATGACAAGCTGTTGAATCCATTTAATTTTAATCAGGTGTGATGGAGCAGGGAAGCATCCAAAACCTGCAGGATAGTGGGCATCAAGGACCGGCATTAGATCCCGGTTCAAAGGGCTCATTTATGCTCAACGTAAGAATGGCACTGTCACTTCAAGAGCCAGTGTTTTGGGTGAGAGGGGTGACAGGGGGCGAGAGAGAGTCGCAGTGCTTGTCGTGTACAGCATGAGAGAGATGGAGAGCTTATTCTGTGTTGAAGCAGACAAGTTTGCCATAACTGTTTGTGAGAGTGACTGTACAGTTTTGGACCAGATCTGAGCAATAAATGCCTCAGCTCCTCCAGTGTCTGTTTTCCACTGCTGGGTGAAGTAAAGGGGTTAACCTGCTGCCTGCGGCTTTGGCCAATGAGAGCTTCTCCCGTGCATCTCGGTCTGGAGACCGAGCAGGAACAGTTAACATATGCATACAGTCAGCGCCTACTGTCCATACTCTGCATTCATGTTGTGCATATTTTAGTCTGTTTTCAAGGAACCTGCAGATGTATATTCAAACAGAGCAGTACTGTGGGGGAAGTATTGAACAGTAAAATTCACATGCAACCAGTGAAAGGAACAAAGACGAAGAGGCCTCTGCACAGACCACTGC
Organism: Leptatherina wallacei; assembly: GCA_028567055.1. Classification (NCBI taxonomy): domain Eukaryota; kingdom Metazoa; phylum Chordata; class Actinopteri; order Atheriniformes; family Atherinidae; genus Leptatherina; species Leptatherina wallacei. The sequence continues at coordinate 2,107,265 of JAOXYM010000017.1, read as the reverse complement.
CGTCTCTCTTTGCGTCTCCTTCTGAAAATGTGAGTGTGGGTTTGTGAGTCCTATGTTTGTATGAGTGTATGTTTTTTAAGTGTAATTTTCCACAATTTTATTGTATTTTTATTGTAAAGTGACAATATCAGCAATATAAAATTTTTGATTATTAGTGAGAATTTACATTATCATGATTTCCTTCATGTTGTCATGTTTGCTAGATTGTTATTTAAACTCACTTCTGAACTCTGCACTGCCCATCTAGTACATGTATTGCTACACGACCATGCCAATCTAAAGGACACACGAGTAGGAAGCAGTGTTGTCTTTGGCAGCCATTTGAGTTTTAGTCATAGTCTTAGTCTTTTTTGACAAAAATACATATTAGTTTTAGTCCCATTTAGTCATTTTAATATGTAATAGTTTTAGTCCAGTTTTAGTTGATGAAAACTCAAAAAGGTTTTAGTCTAGTTTTCTTCAGTTTTGGTCGGATATAAACAGGAAAAAACAAAGTATCGGTCTTTAAACAATTGAAATCTGCACATTCAATAAATGAAATAAAATCATGAAGCTTTGCTGGTCCTTGACTTTTCCTAAAACTATGTGAATTTTTATCAAAAAATAATCCTCACATTTAGTAACCTATGTAAATAACGAAGAAAAAATAATAATTTTGGTCCATTTTGTTCAGCCCCCGGTTCTGACCGCTTGCGCTGTTCAATTTTAGTTTCCCGACGTTCTCAGATCATGTGAAATGGGCAGCAGGAGACGATAGGCTATGCGCTGCGACTTCTAAATAGTTTTAAACTGCATAGTAATAGTGCAGATGGTCATCATGACAGTATAAATATTCTGGCCTTCATATAACTTAATTTATGCCATTTTGTCTGGGTGTTTTTGCTTCTTTTGGGCTTGTTTCTCTCGCTAGATCTGGCAGCACTGGTTGAGGAACTAACTGCTCAGCCGCCTGGAAGTGATCTTAGGGAAGCGGCTGCCTTCTTCACTACTATACTGGGATCAGCAGAGGCTATTATGACCTCGTTTAACGCCACCAAGCATAACCCAGGCCATCAAGATTATACAATGTTGTCAAATGAAGACCTGAACAGAAGTGTACAACATACACTTCACCTGCGTTTGGAGTATTTTCCAGGACATTACTCGCAGTGCTGTCCAGGACTTCTATTTACAGCACAGCATGGTCATTGCCTGAGTTATGCTACGTGGCTAGTTGGCGTATTCTTATTCAAACTGTCGGTTGTCCAGCTGCTGTCGCGTTAAGGTTTTAATAGTCTCTGCTGATGCCAGTAATTTCAGTATAGTGTATGAGAGGTTTTAGTACAGTGTGTGAATGACTTAAGTTTCACATTTGTATATGAAAGGGTAATTCTGAATTCTTAAACGGCCCCTCATATGTTTGTCTCTCTGTGTTGGCTGTGCGATGGACTTGTGACCTGTCCAGGGTGTACCCTGCCTCTCGCTGCTGGGATAGGCCCACCCGCGACCCTGAATTAGAATAAGCGGTACAGAAAATGAATAAATGAATGTACATAAGGGAGCATAAATGAGGCTTAAGTCTAAGTCTATCATTAAAGCAACACTAACTTTTCAACTCTTCTTTTGTTTTGAGAGCACACTGACATCATTATGCATATTCCTGGAGCTGTCGTTCCCATGTAGAGTCCAGAGGCTGAGAATTTCCACTTCACAACTTTTTCAGCCTGGAGCATCATGTCCTAGCTGCTTTTTGTTTTACGGTACACCAGCAACTAGATATCAACACACCAGCAATACTGAAGGTCTAACGTGGCAGATTCATCAGAGACCCAAACCCAACAGGACATTATCAGATTAAGAAAGAGATTTAGGGATAGAGCAAGAGATGAGACAAGAGTCAACATCAGACTGACTTTTATTTGGTGTAGAGAGCTCAGAGAAGAGACAGGATGCAAAACAAATGCCAAATTAGCCATTGTTAGGGGGCTCCAAAGAGCTAAAAGTTCAGTAGTGCTGCTTTAAACTGATATAGCTAATGCCACACTAGGTTTTTATTTAAATATACAGCTACATTGTAAATCTAAGATGCTTACCTGTAATTTTCACTTCATATCTCCCTAAATTAACTGAGACGACACCAGGAAAATGAACATTTCTCAGACAGATTCTACTGCTGATGCTCAAAACCACACAGATATATGTGGATTTTTTAAGTCATAAACATGAACAAAGAATGAGCTCACTTGTATTTCAGTTTGCTCATACCAACCAAATGTAGGTTGAGAGATGTGTTTGTGTGTGTGACACCCCTCCTTTCTCCACACTTCTTCCCTCCCCCTCCTTCCCTCTGCATGCCCACAGCCCAGCAGTAATTCTGTGTTTATCAACTCTTTATTACGGCCCCTCGAATCATCATTTACAATGGTAGCATCTGCTCATTGCCAAGCCTGAGCATGGGGCAAATTGCTTTTATATGGAAAAAACAGCCAGCGAGAGGATTCACACACTCACAAATACACACACACAGCATGGCTTGCACACAAATCAAGACACAGAGCCCCGGCCTATTTACAGCGGTTGTTAACTCTCCTGGCAGAATCACACACAAGCACACCGACACTTCACTTCTTCTAACAGGATCAAATGATTAACTGGCCTCCATCAGCAAATCAAAATCAGTCTCAAACCCAATGAGGGAGCAATTTGGATCTTCCATTTATTTATCTGTTTTTTTCTTTCCCCAACTACCTGAAGCTGCAGTGTGAAAACAAATATCACATCTGGCGTCAGACAGACAATTCCTGTATTTGGTTTGGTCCAATTTAGCCACTATAGCAATGTGGGAAACAGTAGGGAAACAGAAAATGGCAAGACATCCTTTGTTGTTCGCATTTAACACATTAGTGCTCCCCAAATGACAGGGATGAGGCGTTGGTGAGGTGATCTGCGGTGGAGCATTGCGATCGGGAAGGAAGAATTAGCACGTGCATGTTAGGAGCTCCTAATTATGAAAAACTTTATCCTGGAGGGAAAAGGAAAGGAAAGGCAGCCGTTTGGCTTTGTGTGGATATTTGTGGATAATTGAAAGTGTAACATAATGTGAAATTAAGGAAGATATCAAAGACGATATTGATGTGGTGAATGGGAAAATACTTCTGGATCTGCAATTTCCCCTCGGGGATCAATAAAGTATAATTCATTCATTCATTCATTCATTCATTCATTCATTCATTCATTCATTCATTCATTCATCCATTCATTCATTCATTCATTCATTCATTCATTCATTCATTCATTCATCTCTTATTGAATGAATTCTTCTCTGAGCTTCAACAGCATGAAGAACCATTTCTTCAACACTTGCTTTTAATAATTAATAGCAAATGTGAGAGAAATTCAGGGCCATTAATTGTCTACTTCACCTATTTGCCTAAGTGCTTGACATATTTCGGGGGGGGGGTAGATCTCAAAATGTCACTTAAACAGTAGTGCTATTGTTATGTTGTCTTAAGCCGTGCAGGAAAGTATAACACCTTCTTAACCATAAACAAATATGTTCAATGCTTAAAAGTGATGTAACAGAAATTCAATTTGAATAAAACCATTTTGTGTTTCTAAAATGAAAGGGATTAAATCATGTTCCATTTGCATGAATGTAAACATCTGAACACTCGTTTGATTCAGTCCTGTTGAGATAACGTGAACTGAACTGAGTTCGACCAAAAATGTTTTAATTTGACCAAGTAAAATAGATCGGATCGAGTGGCAGTAAACAAGCTGAATCATCATTAATTTAGTTGGACTGACCACACTACATTCAATTGGAGCTTCTTAATGTTGAAATAAAACAAAATAAATATGTGAAAATCCTTTCCATGATTTTTTTTTTGTTGTTTATTTAAAGACTTATTTTTTCCCAGTGCAGAAGAGGGATAGCTGGCAAATAACTGTAAATTATGCATTAAAAATAAACGGTAAAGAGCCACACCAAAGTATTAAAAACTATCACAAAGAGCAAGATAATGTCATAATGATTTTTCTTGGTCACACAACCAACACTGTTTTCACAGATGCACTGCAGTCATGACATGCTATTCAGATGTTTCAAAGGAAGTTTGTGAGAACATCAATGGCTCATAAGTTTACATACGCTGGCAGAATTTGTGATCTTTTGGTCACTTTTCAGAAGATATGAATGATAAGAAAAAAAGTGTTTTTCACTCATGATTAGTGGTTCAGTGAAACAACTGTGTTTATTCTTTTTAAATCATAATGACAACAGAAACTACCCAAATGACCCTGATCAAATGTTTACACACCCTGAAGATTTTGGCCTGATAACATGCACACAAGTTGACATAAACAGGTTAGAATGGCTATTAAAGGTAACCGTCCTCACTTGTTATCTGTTTGCTTCTAATCAGTGTGTGTATGAAAGGTCAGAGTTTCTGGGCTCCAGAGTCCTGACAGACCTTTGCATCTTTCATCCAGTGCTGCACCAATGTTTCTAGATTCTGAATCATGGAGAAAGCAAAATAATTGTCAAAGGATCTGCAGGAAACGGTAACTGAACTGTTTAAAACAGGAAAGGAATACAAAAAAAATATCCAAGGAACTGAGAATGTCATCAGTAGTGTTCAAACTCTAATTAAAAAGTGGAAAATGAGGGATTATGTTGAAACCAAACCACAGTCGGTAGACCAACAAAAATGTCAGTCACAACTGCCAGGAAAGACTTCAAGCTGTCATGGATGTTAAAGGGACAATATGTGGTATTAAGAACTGGAGTGTGTAAACTTTTGATCAGGGTCATTAAGATAGTTTCTGTTATCATTAAGATTTAAAAAGAGTAAACACAGTTGTTTGACAATGAAACTCAATCACAAACCATGAGTAAAAAAAACCTTTTCCATTTATTATTAATATTCTCTGAAAAATGGCCAAGAATAAAAAATAAGAAATTCTGCCAGGACAGTAAACTTTTGAGCAAAACTGTAATATCCACTGTGACTAATTTTAAAGTGTAAATTTTTACACCACGAGCAAAGACTCATGACTGGGGTGGGACTGTATGACTATTTAGTAAAAAAAAAGGTTTTCCGTATGAAACAGTCTACTGTCAAGCGCTACATTTCTGTCATTACAAGAGACAACAGTTTAAAAGTTGTTTTCACACCTAATTCTGCTGAAATCCGAACAACTGGGACTCAGTTTAACTGGGAGTTGCAACATTCGTCCCGTCCGTTTGCTTTCACACTACACTGAATCAAATTAACCAAACTTTTTGAATAATGTTCAGTCTAACCTGCTGGAACAGGTTTCAGCTCCCCCGTGACTCTGAATTGGAATAAAATGTATTTTTTGACGTCGGCACGCAGGGTTCTGGTCTGAGCTTTTCCCATCTTCCAGCAAACTACCACACCCTGCACTGACCTCAGGTAAAACTCCCTCTGCTGGTGAACTGAAGCAATTACAGCTAAACCCCTTAACTCAAAATCAGTGCATTTTTCATGGCGACGGGACCTCTTTCATCAATAAAAAATATCAGATTAAACTATAATTGTGAGCTTACATTTGTAGGTGTTACAATAAGACATTCTCCTCATCGCTTGACACTTCAAGAATTACCAAAGGAAAAGACAAGAAAAACAAAAATAAAAATTGCTTATCTGTTGGTGAATGCTTCCATTTCTGCCAAACTAGGATTTCTGCCCCAAAAAAACTAGGATTCAATAAAGAAGGCCTGGTGTGAAGACCTGGGATGGAAGTGAATATAGACAGAAGCACCACAAAATTCACAACAAAGCTCATTTTAAATTTCATACATCCATGTGTGTATTTGTGTATGTGTGTGTGTAAATGTGTTATTTTCATATTCAGTCATATCTGCTAGGCTTTTTAAATCTCTCCAGCTCTCATCATACTACTTCCTGAAACACACACACAAAAGCAAAAAAGTGGGAAAGCGCCGTCCACACACACTCAGATACAGCCCTTGTTTATCAGACAGAATACTCTAACTTCTGTTTGTGTGTGTGGTGAGAACCAATGTGCTTGTAAAGCTGACAGAGTTTCCCCCGTGGGGGGAAGACAACAAACAAAGTCCCTGGTGGTTTTTCCTGGAGCACTGTAGGTACAACAACCTTACTCACACAAAAAACATGCACAAAGACACGCACACACCTCTTAGATGTTGGCTACTTCATGCCAGCCACAGCCATCTGGTTTATGTAACCAACTCTAGCGTTGAACGCCTGCCCCGTCTGCATGCACGCTTGTGCTTGAGTGCATGTGTGAGCACAAATGGGCGAGGGATATCGCTGTACATTTGACCTCAAGATTCTTTACTGCACACCCACAAAAACACTGGTGCACCCCCAGGGAGCATTGTTGTATGTCTTCATCTAAGACAGACAGAGGAGGGGGGGCGAGGGCCGAGAAGAAAAGACTACAGGAGAAGTCGGAAATGGCAGAGAAGGGAAGATGGAAGGCAATCACACACACACACACACATACACACACTTTCTCTGAGATACAGAATTAATCGCCAGAGTGGATGAAGCTGCTAATTGACCATGCTGAGCTCAGGGTAAACCATAACCCATCTGTTTCATTTATTGAAAGCCTTTGTTTTCATGTTAAATCTCCTGAACACCCGTCCAACCTTCGACCTTTCCAAATATGTGCATGTCTGTGACCCGTGCAGGTAAACTGGGAGTGTTGAGAAAGCTGGAAGCATTCTGATGAAGAATTACAGTCACCCGGGAAGGTGAGTATGTGTAATCTCCAAATGTACATTTCATAGCTCAGATAGTGCTTTGAATGTGTGATTAGGCTGATTAGACAGTTGACAGAGATCTTAAAGAATCACAGGATGGAGAGAAATGAACAGAAGGAGTATGACTCTTTGAGAGCCACATGCCATTCCTCTATAGCCCCTTTCAGACTTGCTCTGGAAAGTGGTAATAGTGCGGACTTTGTCTTATATATTGGTTGCATTCAGACCGCTCAAGAAATGTTCCAGACAGGTTGCAACACAAAGACGTCCTACCCTGTTTCAACAATCAACCTATTCGGAACACATCCTGATATCTGAACGTGGCCGGGATGTAAGAAGTCCACGAGGAAGCGATATGTTTGAAAAGACAACTCTAGACTTTACTGCAAATATTGCGCTATGCATGTCTGAAAGTGGCCTGGAGCATCACGTTATAGCGGAGTTTCTCTTTATGCACCCTGTCACATACTAGCAACTGAATATCAACACACTGGCCGTTTTGAATGCACACCGTGGCTGATCCATCAAAGAAACACAAGAGGACCTTTTTGGTAGAAGAGAGGAAAAGAAAGAGAGAAAGAGATGGAGCACAAAATAAGAAAAGAGTCATCATCCGACTGACTTTTATTTAGCGGAGAGAGCTCAGAGTACAGATGGATGCTGAATTAACTGTCCTCAGGAGGGTGCCTCACTTAGAAAAGTTCATAATGCTTCTTTAAAATATTTTTCAGTGCACTACAAATTGCACCTGTTATTTGTGTGAATTTTTAGATTTGAAACAGTTTCTTGTCATTATTGGATCTATATACACTCCTTTATACTTTATTTGGGTCACCTGTTCAATTGTTTGCTTATTCAAATAACTAGTCAGCCAATCACATAGCAGCAACTCAATACATTTAGTCATGTAGACATGGTCAAGAAGATTTCCTGAAGTTCAAACTGAGCATCAGAATGAGAGAGAAAGGGGATTTAAGTTACTTTGAATGTTACTTTGCATGGTTGCTGGTCTGAGTAGTTCAAAAACTCCTGATCTACTAAGATTTTCAAACGTAACCATCTCCAGGGTTTACAGAGAATGGTCTGAAAAAGAGAAAAAATCTGTTCCTATCAGTTAAGATTCACATAAATTCACCAAAACTGGACAATAGAAGATGGAAAAAATTTTCCATTTCAGCTTCACATTCAAATGCTAGGCTCAGAATTTGGTGGAAACATCATGAAAGCATGAATCCATCCTGTTTTGTATCAATGCTTCAGGCTGCTGGTGGTGTAATGGTGCAGGGGATATTTTCTTGGCCCACTTTGGGCCCCTTTGGCTTAATAACCACAGCCTACCTGAGTATTGTTGCTGACCATGTCCGTCTCATTATGAGCACAGTGGAGCATCTTCTGATGGCTACTTCCAGCAGGATGAAGCACCGTGTCACAAAGCTCAGATCATCTCTAAATTGTTTAAAAAAAATGTCAATAGAATAAAATAACATAAGGCTTTAACTTGCCTTCATATTCCAAAATCTGATAGAAACATAGACCGTTCATATGGTGTTGAAGAAATGTTGAAATATAATTTGTGAGAAGGGAAACAGTTCTGGATTTCAGGGATGACATTGTAGACTTTCTTTATTTTCATCTGTACTGTAGTGACCAGAACGCAAGCGTAAAGTGTAAAATAATATCTCCTCTAATGTCAGAACAGTGTTTTTTTAGTAAATAAATCTCTGAAAACTCAGTCCATACCATTAATTTTTTGACAAATAATTCCAGCTCAATTTTATCTACAGGTATGTGCACCAGTTTACCTCTAGTCACGCCACTTTACATGGAGTAAAACCTGGCACGTTGCTCTTTTACCAAGCATTTGTTAACATCTACTACCAAACCTTTCTTTATACATTTGTCCCATTTCTAGAGGAAGGTCAGATCCATCAAGGTTTCAGCTCTTGGTTTAATTATCTGTCTGAAAACAAAATATGACACCACCTTCCTGCAGTCTGAAACGTCTTTTTGACCTGAATGCTATGAAACTTTGTCTTTGAGTTAATCAGAAATTTGGCCTCCTTGCATGCCAGCCAGAAAGGGAACATATCCATCCGGGTATTAGCATTAGAAAGAAAGAGATGGTGGAAATGAGAGGAGAAGAGAGATTGTTTGGCTGCCATCTTAACTGAGTGTGCCTAGCCAAGCCCAGCCAGGAGAAAATTTAAACCCCAGAGAATAAGGCTTATTTTGACTGGTGGCCAGTTAGGGGATAAGAAGCTGCAGGGGAATTGTGTGTGTGCATGCATACACTTGTGTGTGGGGGTATGTGTAAATCATTGAGCTAGCAGGCCTTAAAAGTAGCCAGCCGGTTTATGTCAGCCCGTCTCAGGTGTATATGTGTGTCCAAATCTGCATCAAAAGCCTTCTCCTCCTCCTCCATTTCCATAAGGATAAATGTCATTAGCCCAGCAGCTAGTGGCAGGACTACTTTTGCTCAGAGTGAATGAGGGAGGACTTTGTCCCTCAGAGAAAGTGCGAGTGAGAGAGAGAGGTCTGATACATGGACCAGACACAAATCCTCTTAGCCAAAAAAAAAAAAGAACTGGCTTTTGGGTGGCGGCTTAAATCGGCCATTGTGGCTCTACTTTAAGGCTTCCTCTTATGCCTTTCTGCCTCGCACTAATGTAAATAAATGAGTCCAGAGGGAAAATGAGGAGGAAGTGAGGGCGGGAGGTTGAGCTGGTTCATATTTCCACATTCTGACAGTGCAACACACAGCTGGTCTGATCTGCTACAGCACCTTTGGATGGCTGCTCCTTGTCTTGCATCAGAAAAATCTGCTGGAGAAAACCCATTTCATCCTTTATTCTGTTAGATCCATATTTACTCGAGTTTAGATGGATAAATCTCCCTGTTTTCTCATGGTTACAGTTCCTGACTGCACAGCATGTGTCCCCATCTTCAGGTTGCTCATTACACCTCATCAGTATAAATTGTTTCTCTCACATAACTGCATATATACATATAAACATATAAACATATGTTATGTGTAAAATATGGCTTCACTGAAGTTAAAACTACACATTTATGAATAGTTTGTTACATCAGTGGTGAACACAATAACTGAGAAAATCCATCCCATAAATATGTATTTCTATAACTTGAGTTGTAGTAAAGGCATATTTACATAAATTAACACATTCTTATCCCCAAATGACCACATACGGATGCTTGGCCAACAGCAGTTTGCAACAGTTTTTCAGCTCCATGCAGCATATATCTTTCTGTAGCAGTGATGCAGCAGCTGCACCAACACCAGACATCAGGGCACTAAATTCACTTGTTTGATCACCAGCCAGTGTGGCTGGTAGATTCCTAAAGTTACCAGCCAATTACAATTTCTATCAGACACATTGTTATTTGTGTGTTTAGAGATTATAAGAGAAACTGTATACATTTAACACACCATACATGTTTCTCTAACTTGTTTTTCATTCATGTTTTTTCATGAAAAAGCTAACAATGAGATTAATTCAGTGTTTTCTGACTTCAGGCCATCCAGTAAACGTTAGGCATTTTCATGGTCATTCACAGTCTCCACCTTTAAGTTGTTTGTCTCAACGATGGTTTGTTTGATTTTTTTTTTTTCTTTGTGTAGATGTGGCAATCTTTACAATACGTTATGTTTAGTACTTGGTCCAACACACTGATGGAAGCCAAAAGCCTTTTAGTATTATACATTTTCTTTTTCTCTGGTATAAACATTCTCCCTGACCTCCTTTCTTTTTCTTGTAACCAGTCTGGTACTTTCCAGTCACTGCCACATTTTTATTTTTCCTTCTACATATCACTTCTTTTGAATTTCACTCTGTTCAGGCAGGCAGTAGTGTGTGAATGACTCCATATACGCTAAGACGGAGGTTCTCAAACTTTTTCTGCCAGGCCCCCCACCCCAATGTATATTTATATATGATCTCTGTTGTGTTCACACAATTGTGGTGTCTTCGATTTGACTCGGAGGTCGGATTTTCTGAGTTCCCAGTCGGAAATACAACAACAACACCCTTTGAAGTCGGATATTCGACTCGGAAAGTCAAGGAAGACTCACAAGCTCTGACTTCATCCATTAAAGATAGCTATTAATTCCCAGATCCAACTTCCAACCCCTGTGTCAAATTGAACGCACCATTGGTAGCCATCTTTAATGGATGAATTTTGAGAACCACTGCATTAAGGTAAGCATGCAGCCAATGGATTTATGTTATGTCATAGAATAGCATTCATGGGAAATATAGTGATAGCACAGCCAGGACAAATAACCAAAATTATTTGCTTCATTCATCACCTGCCAATCTGGCCAGTAAGTTTTCATCTATATCCAGTAAAATGAATTTTAATCCACTTGTCAGGTTTGCATGTGGAGCTCTGCTAATGATAGATTAGAACAGATCAGTCAGTGCTGAATAACAATAAAGAAACACTGATAGCATAAGGAGTTCATTAATTCAATAAGTATGTTGCAGATATAGTGTGTGTAAATAAAATTTCAGATGTTTGATACTCTCAGATATAAGTTGAAGGTTATTATTTTAATAAAATTCCTCTTAATTCCAAATTTTGCCCCTACAACTGTTGACTAAGTTGATATCTGGACTGAGCTACAACATCCGGTTAGCTTGATGTTCCTGCTTATACTTTTTGCCTTTATCAGTTTTAATTTTGGAGACAGTTTCACTTTCACCCAAAAGTAGCCTTGCAGGAGAACATGGCAGCCTTATGTGGTCATGTGCACAAAAAACTGTTTGTTGTTATTCAGAAATTCAAAACACCCAAAATCTGTATTCATTGTTCGTAAAATTCAAATATTGGCACCAAAAACATAAAAACTTGAAGCCATTTTTATTTTAATGATGTTATGTGATAATGATAACGTCTTACAGACATGCCACTATATTTCAGAATATTTCCTCCACAACACTGTCCTTTACGGTGATTGAGTGACATCATATGTTCCCTTAATAAATCAAGTCTGCTCTTATTTGGTACAAACACCACATGGAGATCCCAATCACCACTGCAGTCAGCATAAGTGTAGCTGCAGGGCTTGCATCAGCAAACACACAGAGACAATTATGTACTGCAATCAGAGATTGGGACCATTTTCATATGACAGACTCACAATGATTCACCAAGATCAACCACATACTACAGACAAGGAGGGAGGATCAATGAGCGTAATAGGAAGTGACATAAAACAATAACAGATGGCCAATCAGCACTCGATATAGGTTAGATAGTACCGTGAGAACCTAGCAGAGTAGCACCCATGTCGTCCTGGTTTTGTTTCAAAATGGGAGAGCAAACTTGGAAATACACTTTTTAAAAAAAAACACATTATATATATGCGTAAATTGGTATAAAAGAATGCAGCCAAGCTAGCATTTATTCCTTGTTATTCAGTCTTAACTAAGTTACAGTAAAGAAAAGAAAAGTCAGTCTCTGTCTGGTAGCAATGATGTTGTTCTTGGTCACACAAAATTGATGGAGACAGTTTGTCTCAAATATACCGAGGCCTTAAGCCTGTGGTGTGGTATAAAAAGGTGCTTAGCTAAGCTGCTTTTGAAGAGCAGTTTCTGACTATCTAATTTTTACTTTTAGAAAATGCACCACTCATTGAACCTTTGCCTTCCTTGTTTCAATGTTTCATAAACGCAATCAGCCACTCGACTCTGAGCTTTACAGTGAGACTGCACAGCTTCTCATATGCCTCCCAAAGCCTCTTCACTGTTCTTAAATCACTGTAGTGTAGCCTCTCATGGCTTGCTGTGGAAATATACAGAGTAAAGTGAAGCAGATGACATGTGATAAGGGTTGTGAGACAGGTTTGAGTTTGTGACGTTGAAGTTTAGACATGCGAGCTAGCTGAATACCCCACAAACAGCCAAAGTTAGGAAAAAAGATGTTTTTATAAATGCTTACTAGAAGATCCCTATTCATCTGTCAGTGTTGTCACTGTAACATTTGCTTTGTGCAAGTTTGCTTTTGTTTCCGTCATGCAACGGCAACAAACCATTGGAAATAAGTGGGGATTTGTTGCCCTTTTAGAAATTCTGACAAACAACTCAACCTTACAGAGGAGGCTTGCTATGGCCTGTTGGGTAAAGCAACTTCATCGCTATTATAATGTGCATGCCATTCACTCAGAGACGACTATTTTTGCTTGCTGCCATCTCTCTCTCTGTCAGTCTCTCTCTCTCTCTCTCTCTCTCTCTCTCTCTCAGCCCTCTCATGTCAGTGAGGTTCACATCATCCTCGTTAAGCGTTTGTCTCCAGTCTTACTCACAGATGATTATTCATTTAGCGACTTTAGACAGCTCCCGTCAGCCACAAGGACTCCGCTCATCCACCAAGGGACAAATCAACACTCATTTTTTTCTCATCTTCCTCCTCCTCAGTTCTTTCTCCACTTCCCGTCTCTCTCCAGGGCTATTACACTGAGTGTTATGTTTACTATAACCCGCATGCTTGTTAATTATAAATCACTGGGTCCTCTAACATTCTATTAATTGGAACCTCCTCTCTCGCTCTATGTAGAGGCACCGGCAAATAAATTCAGGTACGACTTCATTAAGTGGCGCTCTCACAACAGATCTTGACACATGCTACAGAGGCAATAAAACAAAGGGGGTTGGGTTGGGGGTTTCAACAACTGTAATCAGTGTTTGACAGTAGTCTATAGTGCAATCTGCAGACTGCCTTGCCTACTACTGCTGCCTGCAGGCCCACGGGCGGGAATCAATGCAGGACAAGGAGGTCATTGAGTTATAGAAGTCCTTTTCAGATAGGAGACATAGACCATTAATAGTTATGGTGACAGTAGTCACACACTGGTCACTTTTACAGTGAAATTCCTCTGAGCTTTATTCAGACTTTCCTTCAAAATTGACAGAAAAAGGCACAGTGTGCTTAAAAAATTTGCCATTTAATTGAGGTTGGACAGTAAATTGAATCCTCATAAAGTCATAGTTTTTTCACTTGTCATTTTGCCATAACATTTAATATAAGCATGCTAAATATGAATATACATACTAAGCAAGTATACCGGGGAAGAATTTAAAACAACTTTCACACCTGAGTTTGTCAGAATGGAAACTGAACTACCACAAAATCTCTAAGGGGGCATTCATATCAGCCCTTCCTATTCGAATCCTGGTGTGAATGCTCAAACGAACTCTGATGCAGTTCAAAGAAGCAAACTATGGTCTGCCTAAAAACATACACTTCAAGTGAAACAAAAGCAAAAAGTGGACTACAATGCAAAGGACATCGTGGGTAGACACAACCAAACCATATTTGCTTGTAGGAAGATTAACTAACAGCTCTGGGTGGGAACAATGTATCGCAGTCAGACGTCGAAGAACGAGGTAAACATTCTGATAGATCCTAATGGTGGAAATAGAAATTGTCTTACATTAATAGATGAGCGAGTTTTCTTCTCTTATTTGTCTTTTCTTATCCTTCAGTAATTCTTGATGCAGTGAGGATGGGAAAACATTATTCAAAAGGTGTCAGGGATCTGGGTTGTTTTTCAGGTTCCACCAGAGGGAGCCATCGGACCAATACCCTGAGGGCCTTCACAGGTGTGCCTGGCTGCACACCTGCTATCCATCA
>JAOXYM010000017.1:2062810-2073989 GCA_028567055.1 Leptatherina wallacei | reverse complement strand
GTGTGTGTGTGTGTGTGTGGCTGCAGGACAAGTGAATTTGTGTGATTCACTCAACAGGAAGCCTCTAGTGGAGATATTTGAGCATTGCTTGAAGATAAGTATATATTGCAAGTCACAGTGCCAGTGAGATGAGATCTTGAAATTACTCAGCAACATGAAACAGTGAAAATTATCTCCCCCGCTGCCTGAACTCTCCACTTGTTTTTAGGAAAACATGTTGCAGTGGAATACGAATGACTTGATGGGCTCCTTGCAGTTAGATGATGTTTATGGCCTTTATATCTCTTTAAAGAAGACCTCTATTATATTATATTATATTATATTATATTATATTATATTATATTATATTATATTATATTAATATTATATTATATTATATTATATTATATTATATTATATTATATTATATTATATTTCAGTTTGAGGTATATAGATAACCTTGTTTGGAAGAACCGAGAGGAGATTTGCTTAAACAGCTGAAAGTTCCTGTTTGTACTTCCAGCATTTACATAGCATCGCTGCTATAGCCATCTAGTTTTTATAAACCTTTGTTTTCTTTAAAATTATCAACTAATAAACCCCGGGCTTCAACATTAATCTATTCCTGTGTTTTCTTTACATTTCTGGATGACTTGTTAAATTTCTTTTAAATATCATTTTACGTTTTTTTTGTAATCATACTGATACAGCATTCATTAGGTAATGAGATTGGATTTTTTTGGATTGGGAAATTTTTAAAGAAAGCCCAAAGAAAACTGATTTCCTTGTTGGGATATAAAATTTTAAATAAACAACATATTATTAATTATTAATTAATTTCTTTATAACTGTTGATGACGATGTGACTGCTGATGAGAATTTTCTGCTCATAACACAAAAAAAAAATGAAACAACTTAGTTTAGAATTTTCGCTGTCTGGACACAGTGAAAGCAAACATCAGTTCAATTTGAAGTTGTGTGGAGTTTAAGATATTTTCATTGGATAAATCCTCTCTGAACGAAGTCTTTGATTCAA
Source organism: Leptatherina wallacei (assembly GCA_028567055.1). Classification (NCBI taxonomy): domain Eukaryota; kingdom Metazoa; phylum Chordata; class Actinopteri; order Atheriniformes; family Atherinidae; genus Leptatherina; species Leptatherina wallacei. The sequence goes on along the minus strand of JAOXYM010000017.1, from coordinate 2,072,974 downwards.
ATCAGAACATCTGAATGGCTCTGTATATGACTTATTTTCAGACTTAGATGACACCAAACAAAGTGATTAGGTTGCTGGTGGTCAGTTAAATTATTGCTCTCAAGCTCTGGAGAACAGCAAAGTTATTTAATTTTCTATTTATCTAATATGATTTAATTTTAATTAAATTTCCCCATAAGACTATTTGACAATGGATGTAACATATTCACAACAAGTGAAGACTACACAGGATGATGGTTTGTATAAAACATAAAGATAAAACGCAGAGCTCTGCTTTGTTGAGCAATTTTTAAAATGTGATTGATTTAACAATGTGCACACACTGTTAACTCTCCGGTCATTAGTGCATATGTTCAGTATCATTGTAACACTACATAAGTTTCCAACTTTAAAACTCTATGCTTCAGTCTCATTTTGAAGGCTGACTCTGACTTTCATAACATACATTCCTGGAGCTGAACATTCCCCAGCAGTGTCACAAGGCTGAAATCTCACAACTTTTCTTTTTTTTTTCCAGCCTGGGGTATCATGTGACAGCTGAGATTTGCTTTACAGCCCCACATCACACATCAGCAACTAGATTTCAACACAGTGGCCAATGTGAATGCACATCATCGAATTCAGCAAAGAAAGACAAGGGGATATTATGGGAGGAAGAGAGGAAAATAAAGAAAGGGACAGGGCAATAAATAAGACAAGAATCAACATTGGACTGACTTTTACTGGCTGGAGAGAGCTCAGAGAAGAGACAGGATGAAAGATGGATGCCAAATTAGCCAGCATAAAGGGATTAAAATCTGCCAGAGTTCAGTATGTTGCTTAAAGGATTAAAGGAGCCTCCTAATGCCAACTTTTTCCACCTTTAAGGAGGATTTTTTGATTTTAGCATGAAGTCTTTCTTATGCCTTGTAGATAAATAAAACCAAAGATATCTGCCAGCTTGAATAAAACCTGCCTAGATAGATTTAATTGGTTTTACATGACTAAAGTAAATATTAACGGCCCATTCCTTAAATTTTCAACCTTAAAACTCAGCTTTCCAGACATGTTTGATGGTACGATGACATTTATTATGTGCATTTCTCAGCAGCATCCCGTAGCTGATGCACAACTTTTTCATTCAGAACGCATGCATGCTGAATTTCGCTTTGTGCATGAGTCACACACTAGCAAGCGGATGTAAACAAACTGTCCATTTTGAATACGCACCAAGGGGATTCAGCAAAGAAACATTAGAAGACATTATCGGAATAAGAGAGGAAGCAAAAGAGAGCCAGAGCTAAAGACAAGAAATGAGTCAAGATAAGAGTTTATTTTTACTGTATGGAGAGAGTTCACAGTACAGGTAGGATGCAAGATGGATGCTGAATTAACCAGCGATGGGGGAGGCTTCACTGAGAAAAAGTTAAGTAGTGCATCTTTGATAATTAGTTAGTAACCCATGTATATTTTTTGCTTTTGCTTTTTTTTTTTTTTTTTTTACCACAAACTCATAATTGCTTTTAGTAACCCTCTTGACAGCTTTTGGAATCTAACTTCTTTTATTTAAGGGCGATAAAAACCATCACTTCCATAAAAAGAACTCACCATTGAAATTCAAAGGCTCCAGTGCTGGTGTGCGATGTGCAATAGAAATGATGATAATGGACAGCTGTGAATCATCTACATGCACATCCTCACTAAATGACTGAATAACAATGGAGACACAAGTAGTGCAAGATTAAATTTGTTCTAATGATATAATGGCTGCTCTCTTTATGGTTGAGTCACTCTGTGAATGGTCAAGTCGCTGTGATTTTCATCAGGGGTAGAAACCTGATCTACTCTCAGTCCTCTTTAACCGACTCGTCTCTCTTACTCAGATGCCCCCAGATATTTATGTCTACTGTCTGATTCTGCAGAGCGGGGACTTAATCAGATCCAGAGTGAGCTCTATCAGTATTCAAGTCAGCTGCTGTGAAGAAAAGAAAAACAAAGTGAGTAAAGATGCAGCAGAGGGAAAATAGGCGAAGACTGAGTGACAAAAGACATGGAAGACAGAGGGGCACATGATAAGGCTGTAGCAGAACGTGTTACAGCACGACTGAAGGATGACAAATCATGTTAGTCCAAATGGATTCTGAGATTGAAATAAACGCTTGCAAAACTGCTTGGTCTTTGTGGTTGTCAGAGTTCCTAAAAGCTAAAAAAAACTTCCAATCGAACCCCCATGGAACCACAATGGCCCTGTACAGAGGTTTCATGATGCTCCAAATGTTTTCTCTTGACTTCAGGTCTGTACTGCAGGCAGGCCAGTTCTCCTGTGAAGCCATGCTGTTGTGATGGATGCAGGATGTGGTTCAGCATTGTCTTGCAGAAATCTGCAAGGCCTTCCCTAAAAGAGACGTTGTCTGGATCCATGTACTTTTCAGCATTGATGGAGCTTCACAGATGTGGAAGCTGCCCACACAATAGGCACTAATGCAACCCCATACCATCAATTCAATTTAGCTTTATGTGTAAACCGCAAATTCACGACTCATCTCAGGGCACTTTACAGACAAATCAATTCAAGCCAACTCATTTTGATCCAATCAGTATTCATACAAGCCAATTCATAAGAAATAATAACCTAGCCAAACCAACTGATTGTATTGAATCTTGACTTTGATTCAATCCCCCATCCTGAGCATGCACGGGGCGGGCAACAGTCGAAGAGAAGCAGGGTTTTGAACTGTCCACTTAGACCATTTGAAATGAGCTTTGGTCCGGAGAAGACAATGATTAAAAAAACTCCTGAATCCAGTAAACTGAAGATGTGACTGAGTTAATATACTGGAACTGGACATTTTAGTGATAAAGCCAGCAGGAGAGGTTGGTTAACTGCTGGTTAATAATCTGGCAAGTTTTTTTTATGGGACTAAGAAAAAATTGCCATCATGGCTCAGACCATGTCATTAAAATGGAAACCTTTATACTATCAAAGCAGTAAATAAATGGTGTTGATTCTGTTATGTCTTCTGCTGTTTTATAGTCTCAAAAACCGGAGAACCAGCACGTCAACATGTTTAGTTTTGAGCATTGGCACAAAGGCATCAGCTTCAGAGGAATGAGTGATGTGCTGTGACCGACCTTCAAGTTTAATTTATCATAAAAAAACAAATTCCCTTGCTTTCTAAGTTGTCGTGAGTAGAGTACAGGGATTGTTTTACCCCATCAGCAGCATTAAAATAGTGTCCAAAAAAAAGTTGGAAAGTCACTTGCCAGTCATGAGGTCCACAGTGAGTTTCAGAAGTCTGCTCCTTGTAATTATTGGCATTGTCTTTTGCAGGAAGGACAAAGAATTCTTTTCCAAAGTGTGTGGGGATTATCTTGGCTTATTTTCAAGCTATTTAATTACTTTCAGCCACGTGTGTGTTACATTGCTGGCAAATTGAAAAGGCAATACAAATGGCTCTCATCCAAAATCCATGTCATCTAAACTTCTATGTCACCAAACACTGGCATGTTTGAGAAGATTAAATGGTCAGTCCTATTTTCTTAACTTGGGTCAGTGACAAGAGTGAAGTGTAAGTTAAGTCCTGTATCTCTGTCTAAATCATAAATTTAACTGTAAATAAGTTATCCTAAGGGTGTCGCTAAGTCAATTGATTCTAGAAATAATATTAAAGTTAGAGAATTTTAAAACATTTTTGCTGTGAAAAAGAGATTTCCTGCTGAACCATTTCAGTGGGACTTACTGTGTTAAAACAATAGAACATAAGTTTCCAACCTTAAAATGAGCTTCTTGAAATAACAACTTAGACTCGTCCCCCATGAGCAGCTACAGGCCGATATCAAATCCCCCCTTTCTTAGTAAGATGATATAAAAAGCTACACAACTTTCTCACACTAAATAACTGTTTTGATGTCTACCAATCTACACATCACAGCACTGAGACTGGTCTAGTTAAGGTCTTTAATGACATCCGCTTGAGCACAGATAGCGGAAACATCTCAGTCCTGGTACTACTGGATCCCAGTGCTGCATTTGACATGATCAGCCATAACATCTTACTAGACAGGCTGAAGGGTAGGACTTTCTGGCTCCACAATTAATTGGTTTGAGTCCTCTTTAAAAAACAGGGACTACTTTGTGTCTATAAGTAACTATATCTGAGCAAACTAAAATAACATGTGGAGGCTTTTCCTCTTGCTCCTTCACATCACCTTTATTTTCCTCACTTCAGTCTTAAATTGATCTCCATTCTTGTCCATCCATTTTCTTGCCCACAATTTATTTCTAAACAATCAGCTAGCAAACTTACTTCTGTTCTGTCTTTCTCTTTCCAGACTGTCTTTCATACAACCGGCATCTCCCTGATAACTGAGTGGTTTCATCAAAGGTCTTTGCCTCGTTATAAAACGTCTCATCATTTTGTTCATCATATAAAACACATTACCTTTTTGTAAACTTTTCTTCATTAGTATTGTTTTTTTTCTCCTTCATCCAATTCAACTGAATTCATCTGATTGCAGTTGGATTATTATGGTGGGAAGCATGGTTAAAATGGAGTTAAAATGTCAGATGTCATTTTGTTATTTTTAGCAAATAACACTCCAGAAACTGGATCAGTTTTATCCAAAGCAGGATCAGGCAGAGCAGAAGGCAGCACACCATGAGAAGATAAAGTTTTGTTTTTTCAGAGATGGATAATGCCTAATCACAGATAAATAATTATCCAAATAAAGAATACAAAAGTCTAATCAGGAAGATTCCTTTCAGTAGAAGGCTGTTTAGTGTCTCTGTGGACATGTAATATATTTGGATGCCTTCTCAGAAGAAGAAACAAGGCCAACATGCTTGGAATATCAACATTTCACAGTACTATTTACTGATAATTCCACGATTTGATGCATTAACAGATGGATTCATGTCAGGAGACAGAAAGGGGAAATAATTATACCACAGTTGATCAACTCTGTTGTAAAAACTGATGAAACTTTCTGAACCTTAAGTCTACCTTCAATTCAGATTTATTTGTACAGACACCAATTTAAGACAAAAGTAATTTCAAAGCACATTTAAAGAAGCAGCCCATTCTAATTATAATCTGATTCAATTCAATCCACTCTTTTCCAAATTATCATCCAACTGAATAAAATTTGTTATAATCAGCATCAGTCTAGTCCAGTCTTGATCGGTTTAAGGTTGAGAGAATAGAAAACAGAGGTCAACAAGCAACATAAAGGCTCATTTATGCTCTGTGCAAAAGATACGGATAGTGAGCATTTTGTCCGTCTCCTGCATCCTATACGTGCCTAATTTGGTCTGTTTTTCAGAAAGCTAACAAATGTTTAGCCAGACTTTTCAAATGGAGCAGTACCACCAGAAACCATGGAGGCAGTATTGAGCAGGATAGATGACCAGCAAAAGGAACAAATAAGAAGCAGCCACAGGGTGTTCAGCACACTTTCGAACAATACATTTAAGTGTATAGTGCGTTCACACGCACATTTAAGCAAAAACTCAGTGCACTGAAAGTACCTGGATGCACCCTAAAAACGGCTAAAAATTTTAATGTTAACAGCAAATGTTAGCAGTTTTTAGTTTTTAGCCTGTTTATCAGACATAAATAGGTTTTACGTGTTACAAATGATTAATGTCATAGTTTGCAGATGTTTATTTGGCGGATATTTTTGGCAAGCTGGAGAATCGCGGCCAATTGCTGGTCCGTCACTACCGGTAAGTGTTAAACATCACAGTGCTCCATTTGGGTCAACACCTACCCACGAAAAGTGTGCATGACAGAAGTAAGTGCTCAGTGCATACTACATTCCAGTGAACTTACATATTGAGACACACTCACAATGTTTACAATGTCCACACAGACCACAATGTCAACTGTGCTGCCCCTTTTTAGTCTCTTTTTGAGAATGTACCTTATCATGATCTCCTCCAATGTCACCATGTTTTCTGTTTTCTGAAGCTGACATTGGATAGGTGGTGAAGTCTGAGCTCTGCACTGCCACCTGGTGGATATATTGTCTAACAACCATATGTTTTAAACGGATGTACCGATTTATGTACTTAAAGGTAGCACAAATGAGCCTCAACCAAGCGGCAACCTCCGGCTGAGAAATGTGAAACCTATATGGAAGTGCCAAAAATTGCAGTTCAGTGCTCATCCACTAGGGGCTAGTTTTAAAAGAGAGTCAACTCTCATAGACTCCCATGTTAAAAAGACCAACTTCACAGCAGAAATAAACATGTTTACAGCCTGGTACAAAAAAACATTTTAGGTTTAATAGATCAAGTTTACCTTCATGACAACTGTGGGGGGAGTGAATTCTTTTATAACTCATCAGTGTAGATGTTATATTTTCTGGAAATTAGGGGCTTGTCCTTTTGATTGACAGGTGTCAGATATCTGGCAGCAAGGAGGCAGAGGGTAGCACAACTGTGGCTTTTAGCCGACTAACAGCGCACCTTAGCTTTAGCCCGCCTACCTCCGTTAGCTGGTTAGCTCCCATTAGCTCCAGGTTAGCTTTGTTAGCTTGTTGCTACAGGCAGCTCAGAGTTTGATGGGTGTCAATCATCCGTCCCTCGCATTCACATCCCCCCTTCTCAGTGCCTCCTCGTCGCCCATTTTTGTATTTTCCGGGAGGGACCAGACTGCCAAGATGGTGAAGGTCGGAAACGCCCGGCGAGCCTCTTTTCAGCTCTTCAGAAACCTACGGGTCAAGTGGCGGAAGGTTCGTCTATATTCTAACAGTCACTGGCCTCAACTCTAGAGCAGAGAAACATTGGATGTCTCCCGGCAGCTCAGGCCTGTAGCAGCATCACTAAAGACATGACTAGGGTCACCTAAGCCAGCATTTACCAAGAGCTCAATAAAAAAGGAAAGTTTTAAACTTTGTCTTAAAGATAGAAAGGATTTCTGCTTCCTGAACCCAAGCCTTTATTCCATTTTCACCCTTCAATCAGACCTTTCAGCTGCCACCCAATCTGCAGTCATCTGTAGTGTAATTGCGCAGTCTGATGGTGATTTCTTTACCATGTTCCTCTGGACTCTGCCCCCCCCTGTAAACCCTCACTGATCCATATCCAATCTGCAGGTCAGTTGGACTTGGAGAGAACTCCCCTGCAATAAAAACTAGATTCACAAATCTGCTCAGAGTATATTTCAGCTTATTCTGTGCATCTGTAATGGGTTTGGATAAAGGAATGGCAACCACACCCCCTCACCCCTCCAAAATAATCACCCTACACCATACAGAGAACCAAAGTATAAGCAGTATGAGTTTTTTATTATGTGGAGCCTATGGTGTATTAACAGCAGCAGCAGGCATCAGCTCTCACATCTGATCACACTAAATCAGAAAAATGTGGACGAGAGGTGAAAGGAGAGAAAGGTGGGAGGAGGGAGGGCAGCATCTGGAGGGATATGCATGTAATGAGCCTACAGTCAATGTGTAAGCATGAAATGTATGTTAGTTCCATGTACCAAACTAAAGTAATGCACTTGCAGAGACAAATAGACATACTCTTTTTACAAGTCATTTGTCTTTGCAAGACAACAACACCAAGTTCATGTCACTTGCCAGGGGCATCTCACATATTGCAGTCAACACCTTGTCTCAATTACTTCCATTGGGTAAATATATAAATAAAAGGAGAGCCGACATAATCAGAAATCAGTATGTGAGTCTCCGTCTTCCCTGAAGATTCTGATCTTCTTTGTCGTTTCTGGGTCTAGGAAGCCACTGGGCCTGTGGAGGTCACAGAGCTCAGGGCTCATCAGCGGGGCTAATTTGATTGTGGCGGAACAATGGTTAGCGTAGCAAAGGGTGGTGCTGTCCTGCTGACGAGGTGCATATTAATGGGCAAGGGAGGCTGGGCCAGACTTACCATGCACTGGAAGGGCATGCTGACAGTAGCACTGGTTCAGCAACTTACTGCAGCTTGATCACTGGGTGAATGTAGCTCAGGAGGAAGAGCTGTTGCCCATCAAACTGAAGGTCGGTGGTTCATGTGTGGTGTGAAGTGTAAAAGCCCTTTAAGTGGTCAACAAAACCATTGCTGCATAAACCAAGTCCTTTAACCATTTGGTTACAAACTTATCAACATGCTAAGTCATAGTACATTAATTTCAAAAAGGTGTAAATGTGCCATTATTATAAACTGAGTCAATAAAAAAAAAAAATTGCACACTAATATTTTGTTGCATTTAGCTTTAATTACACCACACACTCACTGTGTGGAAAGGCTCTTACTTCCACTGTTAAACACAGCAACAAGTTATTTAACCCTAACTGATGCAGTGAGTAGCTTCTCATTTCTTAAAGAACTAGTGGGAAAACACATCCTGTGATCATGGAAAAGATGTCAATCTGTTTCAGAGGGGTCAAATTATTGGCATCAAGCAAAGAAAACATCCAAGGACATGCTGAAACTACTAAAACTGGGTTAATACCTGTTCAACACATTATTAGAAACTGGAAAGATAGTGGGGAACCATAATCTTCCAGGAAGAAACGTGGTCGGAAAAACATCTTGAATGATCGGCAATCTCTAAACGTTTGGTGAGATCATATAATTAAAAAACAACAGTAGAACTCGGGGCTATGTTTGATAGTGAAAGTAAGAACATTTCCACATGAACAATGTGAAAGGAACTCAAGGGATTGGGACTTAGCAGCTGTGTAGCTGTGTATTGTAATTCTAGCTGCTTTTTTTTTTCTTATCTGTAATGCTTTTAATGTTTTATGTATAGCACTTTGAATTGTCTTGAACCTGAAAATGTGCTATACAAATAAACTTGCCTTGCCTTGCCTAGCCCAAAGAAAGCCACTTATCACTGAGGATAATCAGGGGACAAAATTTGCTAAGTAGATTGGACTCGGGAGCAATTGAAGGTGATGTGGTCTGATGGGTCCAGATTGACCCTGTTCCAGATTGATGGGAGCATCAAGATAAGAAGAGAGGCAAATGAAGTGATGCAGCCATCATGCCTAGTGCCTCCTACACAAGCCTCTGGGGGCAAACTATGATCTGGGGTTGCTGCAGTTGCTCAAGTCTAGGTTCAGGTCAAGGTTCAGGTCTAGTTCAGCAACATTATGTGTCCTAAGAATGAGGTCAACCGACTACCTGAATATACTGAATGAGCAGGTTATTCCATCTTCCCTGATGGCGTGGTTAAGTCCCAAAATGACAAGATTCATTCAGCTCAAATTGTGAAATTTTCACACATGGATTGACTACCACAGAGTCCAGACCTTAAGGTCTGGACTCTGTGGTGGTCATTGAGAATCTTTGCGATGTGCTGGAAAAGACTTTGTGCAACGGTCCAACTCTCCAATCATCACTACAAGATCTTAGAGAAAAATAAAAGCAACTCTGGATGGAAACGTCACACTGCAGAAGCTCATGCAACAATGAATGTGTCCTGTAATCAAAGCTAAAAGTGGTCATTGTTGTCAAAAACATTAGAGTGCATCACTTTTTTTGGAAGGGGCAGTAAAACAGATTAATGTATAATGAATGTGTAAGAGCAAAGCTCTAACCATGCATATGCACAGAATCCAGTAGGTGAACAGAGGGACTACTAATCACTTTATTGGTTTCACAACAGGCAGTTTAAACATACACATGTTCTTTATCTCGTCTAAATAATAAACTCTGAGTTAGTAAAAATGTTTTGTTTAAAATAAGTAATCTAACCGTTGTCATAACATACAAAAGACACCTGTGACATACAGGTATATTAGCTGATATTAGTAGATTGTGCTGATCTGACTGGTTAGAGCACAGAGCAGCTCCTGAGCAGAACAGCTTCCCAAATAAGAATCTGTTACATTCATTTCATGATTTGGACGTGTGTTGCAGAGAAATACAAAATGCATAAAAACTATTATTGTGCATAGGCAAGAGGGGTTTCGGTCACCGACGTGAGGGGGGAGACACAACAGGTATTTCCCAACCATCATTCCACCAGCTCATGTGACCCATGTAAATATTATTACATTACTTACCAAAAGAAACTTTTGAAAGTCAAGACATTAAGCAAAGGATGGTGTAGTGGAGGGATTGGAAGGGGCTGGCTCAGGGTTTCATCACCAGGTTCATACTGGGAGTGCCGGCCAGAGCACCTCTTAAGGCCAATCAGAGTATGGGCAAGAAAGAGATTGGAGGCTGATGTAATC
>JAOXYM010000017.1:2043030-2053535 GCA_028567055.1 Leptatherina wallacei | reverse complement strand
CGCAGAATTGTCTGTTATCCTGAGCAGCTTGTGCAGCATTCTTCTCTGGACAATCAGCTCCAGCGGCTCCAGAGTTACCCCCAGGACAGAACCAGCCTTCTTGATCAATCAAGACTGTAGATATTGGGGTGATGATTAAGACTGTTTGTCTGCCTGAGTGGGACTGAGGCTTTCTATGCATCATGGGAAATATGAATCCATAGCTGTCAAAGAAAAAGCAGATGAGGTGTTAAATACACGTATAAATTCACACACATCCACCTGCCAGGAAAACCTGCCAGCCAGTGCATGGTTAAAGAACTCCCAGTAAAAAGGAATTTTGTGTTACAGAGACCTGTAACAAAACTCTCCTGTAAACAACAAGTGAAAGCACAATGCCCCTGACCCAGCTGAAGTGGAGTGGAGTAGGCAGCTGTCGAGCCAACAGCAGCATCCGGTTGCCCAGTTGTCCAGGCTCCATTAGCCTAGAAGAGCCATCAGTGGGGGATTAGGCAGCAGGCCCTTTCAAACCTCATCCATTGCAACATCCAAGTCCCCCCCCTTCCTCCTCCTTCTTACCGCCATCCCTTGCCAGCTCTCTGAGCATGAGCCAGGCTCTCCTGACTGGGCCACAAGCTCGGCCAGAGCCCTCGTGTCTCTGGAGCCTTTGCCACTCTCCGCTTTAGCCTCAGCTGCTGGAGATGTTGTTCCTAATTAACAAGGGATTAAGCCATCATCTCGGCTTGTAATACAGCCTGGATGGGAATTCCAATATGGATGTAAGGGGAATGTGAGGAAGGGGTGGAGGGTGAGGGGAGGGGTGGTTGGACTGAGTAGAAAGAGAGGAAGATAGCGAAACTAGTGGTGTTTAGCAGCTCAGTAAATTACTCTTGACCCGTAGGACTGAGGGGAGTCTATCGGCACGGCAAGGCGTCTGCCAATTACAACAGCTCAGGCCTGCCAAAAGTTTTATTGGGTGGAGGGTGGGGGCAAGTTGGGTGGTGATTGGTGTGCATATATGTGTGTATGGGCATGTGTGTGTCAGTGGAGGTGGGGGATGGGGTGTGACTCATTTTTAATGGCCTTTCACCATATTACTTTCTGTCAGGAATGGAAGTGTTTGCATTTGGAGGGATATTGACATAATTATGATGACAATTTAATGGAGGTTGAAAATGAAAACATAACTTTTTTCTTCCACAAGTTAGAGTGTTCGTTGCTGTGTTGGGGAGGAGTCTTTATCCAGCTTTGTCTCCTCTGCCCACTAAGTTTCTGTCTACTTGTCTTACAATTTTACTCATTATTAGAATTTTCATTATTACTGCTGCAGGATACGAAATTAATCTTCTCATTTTTGAAGCAGTCTTGACATACAATAAAAACAAAGTTATTTTTAATAGTGAGTAGTGTCACAGTGTTTGATCATAGAGGAAAGTATGTATAAATGGGTTTGGGGCAGCCATGGCTTAGCTGGTTGGGAGTCTTCCAACTGAAAGGTCGGTAGTTGGATGTGATGCAATGCGTCCATGAGTCGTGTCCACATGGATGCGCCAGGGGTTTCGTATGGTTTATCAGTTTTATATATAGTATATTAATGTATGTATTTGCAGAGTGTATTTATGTGATAATCTGCCACATTATTAGGTCCACCAGTTCAATTTCTTGTTCACACAAATAGCAAATCAGTAGGGCCAGTTTCAGAGACAGTAAACCAGGACTGGGCCTTAATCTGTTCTTGTTAAACTGTCAATTTCCTAATCTCGGTTTAAGGTTGTTTTCATTAGTCTGAGACTATGGAGTCCTGGATTGAGCTAAGGAAACCTGGTGATAATGAACTAGTGTGAATCTGAAAATAGAATAAGATCAAAAGAAAATATCTATGCAATTATTTAAAAACAATGAAACTGCAACTGAGACCGAAAAACACCAGTTGTGAATATAACAAATGGAAATCTAAACACAACAACATTCTATGCTTCTCATATTTATACTATAAAATCATTTCTATCATATTTTCTGACTTTATAGACTTTTTTGAAGAACCCAAAACTGGCAATAGAAAAAAGAATGAGAGTGGTTTAATTCTGGTGATAGACCGTCACAAGGAAAGACTGATGAACTGAATTCCTGTAATAATAAGGAACCAGCAACCTCCTACTTGATGATGACCATTTGCACAGTACACATAAAGAACTCAGCACAGGTTAATTATTACTAAATAATCATTAATAACCTGTCCATTTTATTATTATTATTATTATTATTATTATTATTATTATTATTATTATTATTGTTACCCAGAGAGATAACCATCCATGAGATGTTAGCCAAACATTTTCATCAGCAAAGATTTTAATATCTTAAAGAATAACATGAAATGAAAATAAATTCTGCAAGTTGGATGAAATATTAAGTTTTAACAGAGAGCTATAATGCAGAAAAGACACTAATGAGACCAGTATTAATCTTTTGTACAATATTTTCATGATCTATCGTGACTGAACAAGAAAATTGAATATCTTTGTTTTATTTAAATATTTATGAGTCTTTTAATAATTACAAACTACATTTAGAACAAGCCTTGGTAAACTTTTCAATCACACAGTATTTATTTTGTACATAAAACAGAAAGCAATAAAAAAAACAATACCTTTCATGGCTGAATGCAGCTTATCTAACTTAAATACTGCATTGTGAAAAACATCTCTGAGGCATTTTAGTCTGGGACTAGCCTTAAACCCTGTCTCTGAAACCGACCCATAAAATACCAAAGCGGTACAGCTACAGATTAAAGAGGTTGCTTTTTTTCTGCTGATATGACGTAACCACTGTGAGAAAAAGGCTTTTGTCCTTTTGGCTTCCTTAGAAAATATTTGAGGTTTTCTCTTTCTCTGTAACTTGACCTTACACAAAATGGATTATTTTAAAATGTGTTTAAATCTTAGAGAAAAGACCTTAGTAACCAACATAAGGCATAAAAAGAAAAAAACATAAATGGTTTTATACAGCTTCTTTTAAACTTTGTATGGTTTTGAAAAGAGTTTCACAATGTCTTTCTCATACACAAATTCACATTCTGTCTATATAAATTCTGCAGCGCTGTTCCCTGTATCACACACTGGTGAGCATGTCAGGGGCAATGTTGGGTTCAGTGTGTTGCTCAGGGACACTTCAATACAAAGACTTGCTGAGGACTGAACCCCCGACAGGACAGGATTTATGGACACAAGGAAACAAACACATCTGGAAAATGGTTCTCAAAGATTAGAACTATCTTTTAATACAGTTAATGATGAGAGATTGATTTTGCATTATGCTTGATTAACATAGGAATTATCATTTGTGTGACCTTTCACCTTCTACGTTCTCCAGCCGCTTAGCAGGTAATCACCAATCTGCATGTTTTATGATCGTGTAACTCAGTTACTGATGAGTGATGTTGTATTTGTGAATTGTTGCCACATTATTTGCAAAGTCTAAATCAGGCTTACCTGTCTGAAAAGCACAGTAACTTAAACAGGGAAATGTGAGAGATCACATCACACTTGGCTGTCCAACAATGTTCAGGGTGGTTGACATCACACATATCAGTATGTCTCGGGGTTCATACAAGAAGATCAACTTAATAACATAAAGATTAACTCTATAACATACTGAAAACATTCAGCTGTGTTTACATGGAGCACTTTTGATCCGATCAAACGTCCAATCAGAATAAAAATTTGTGATGGAAACACCTCAGCTGATCCGATCGGCCTTGATCGCAAAGTTTCAGTCTGACCAAGAGGGATGGTTTAAACCTTTTCACGATCAGATCACTGTTGGGGAAAAAAGAGAATCAAGGATGAGGAGTCTGGATAAGTTGAAAAAGATTAACAAAGTTTATTGTGCAAAAGTAAAGAGAAAATAAATGCTGATTAGATTGTTCTTACTGAACTGTAGATTTAGTGTCTTGACTTGTCGGACTGTCTTCTGTGGTGACACAGTCCAGATGAAGAGAGGACCAGACACAGTGACCTGAAGGTCCGCAGTGTTGTTGCACGTCCCATGATACACCATATCATAGTTAGGAGGAATGCGTCAGCACAAATCACAGATAAACTATAATCACTGAGTATTTAGAAAACATGAGATATAGTGAATATACGTATTACAAAAGTCATGATATATATGAGTATAATGAAATTTCCACCACAATCACCAGGGAAAACAACCATGTAAACACTAGCTGCGTTTACACAGAGCACTTTTGATACAATCAAACATCCAATCAGAATAAAAAGCATCATGTAAACACCTTAGCTGATGGGCCTCGATGGGAAAGAATTTTCGATCCAATAGAGAGGGGTGGTGTAAACCTTTTCACGATCGGATCAGCAGGAGTAAAAAAAAAACACGTAAACACTCAATCCAATAATTTCTGGGTGCTGGTTTCCGACCGAGGCCGATCGGATCAGCTGAGGTGTTTATATGACGCATTTTTATTCTGATTGGATGGTCGATCGGATCAAAAGTGCTCCATGGAAACGCAGCTACTGTGGAGAAAAATGACCAGGTTTCGCTTAACAGTCGTGTTTAATGACAATAGAGAGACACGTCTGCCAGATAGCGATCTGTCCATCAGCTATGTAACAGCGTCACGTCATGGCAGAACAATGCCTTCCTTTAATCATAATGCAGACATAGAAACAGAGGAAGAGGATTGCGGACATCCAACAGTTTGTGTTCTTTCTTGTCATGTGGATTTAAACAACAAAATACACACAGCGTTTTTAAACATGCTGCTAATCCCAACTATTGCTGAGTTGCACAGAAACAAGTCTTTTGACGGGCCAAGAACTTCAGTGTATCAAGCTCCATCCTTTCCGAGTTGACGCTCGGGAGTAACGTTGAGTGCTTGGAAAATCAAAATATCTTGATTTAGAAAAATAATTAAACAATTATCAAAATATGATTGAATGAAATCAATACAATTGGCAATACACAGAAAAACTTGATTTTGTACAAATTTCATCATTGTTTTGTGGGAACTTGAAAAATTTAACAAAGGAAAATTCATCATTGCTTTGCTTCCCCATGACATTTGGGCATTTTGACTATCATCAGTCCCTGCTCCCTCATGTGTAAGGTGTTTTATTCATATTAATTCATGTTATTTAAAGTGAAAGTGTTTGTACTTCTAGGTGAGTCTGAAACTGTCTTTATATTCTTCAACAGTAACACATATACTGATATTTACACATCTTAAAAAAATCTCCCCATTCTAAGACTGCAAAAATATTCAAATAAACCTCTTGGTTTGCAGAAATATTCTTGTTTCATTAGTCCATGGGTACACAATTTCCAAGCAGAGATTAGAAAATAAGTGCAGGGCTTAAAGGGTTAAATGAGAAAACCTAATGTGTTTTCTACAACTGGGTCCTCTTTCTGTCGGATAGTTTTCTAGTTTCTTTGAATATTGTGTGTTAAATATTCTAGAAATATTGCCACATATTGCCACAACTTTGGGTCATTAATTGCAATATTTTATAATTATGACTTAAAACAATCAGCACAAGCTACTTAGTGGTACTCATATCTGAGGTACAAAAGCAGCATTTGCTCATGTCAGCCTGAGGACTTCATGAGGTTATAAGTAGGTCTACAGTGACATCCAGATCAGTTCCACCGTTTAGTGTTAGGAACACTATGAAGCCTTCATGTAGAATGACTATCAGTATGTTGATGCTACCCCTCACAGCTGGTGGAGAGGGGGTATAGGGAGGGCTTGGGGAGGTCCAGCCTGTGTCTGTAGCTGATGTAAAATGATGCAACCTTCTGTCAAGACAAAGCAACAAAAAGGAGTGGGATCAGTGTCCACTTTGAGCCGCAATACTCTTGGAGTGTTTGGTGGCGGGTTGCACTGGGGTTTCATAAACCAGACCTAATAATTGATGACGTTGGATAACGATGAAGCGTCAATGTTTTCTGAGCGAGAGGGAGGAAGAGGAAGAGAGATGCTGAGAGAGGAATCTGTTTGTGTGTAAGAAGTAAACACACTCGAAGTGGAAGAGACATTATGGACGTCAGAGCTTTGAGGAAAATTGACTGACAGAAATGTGAAGGAAAGAAAAAAAACAGAAAGTTTCCAAGAGACTGTCAGTAATGTGCAACAGATTCACACCCACATCATCACAGCTACATCGAAATACCTACAAACATATATCAAGCTCGCCAATGTATAAATAATGCTTGTATGCAACTAAATTACAGTGGTAGACATAAAGTGGAAAACATTTCTGTCCACATATACAGACCGTGCTGCTTCTTAAAACTACTAAAACCATGCATTGAGTTAGCAGGAATCAGTGGGAACAGACACTTTTAAAAAGTGTCATTTGGTAATAAAATAAACATCTATACTCCAGTACAGTGATGAATATTAGAGCAGCATTCAACTTAATATGTGTTTGTTTTTTCTGTTTTCTTTCTGTCAGACATGAGAAATGATGGTTCAGATGAAAACTGTTCCTGGACAAACAGAACCTCTGCGACTGCTGCTCGGAGATGTTCTCTCAACCAGGTTCATGAAAGACTAAATGGAGATTTTGTTTAAAAAAAAACATAATGATGCAGTCAGGTCCAATTACTGGATTGTCTGATAAAGAGACAAACAGCTGCATCAGTATAACATATGGACGCAAAATGTAAATAAATAAACACGGTTTAATTTCTGTGTATTGTCCTTCAACACCTACACAGAAGCTGCCTCTAACACATTTGGACCCAAAGATATCCGACTATCAGCCCACAACCAATAACAAATAACCCAGATAATGAATGAAACAGGAAAGCTGCTGACTCATTGTTGATGTAATGTAACGGGAAACATTAAGGTGGTAATGAAACAGCTGTTTTATTGATGCGTTATCACCACTTCATCATTACTTTGTAAACAGCTTCACCGCTAACTGACTTGTATGGATCAGACTTACTGGGTTTTATGGGTTTCTTTACTCAGAACAGAACCTCTGTGATGTGAAGGAAGTGGAGCTTAACACAGCTTCTACCACCATGATCATCGTCATCCACGGCAGCTGATGAAGGTCCTGCTGGGGCAAAAATGTCGGTCATCTATGGACATTCAGTGGTGTCTTTGTTTTTTATTTTCAATATGGTGCATTGTCTCTGCTCCTGCTCTCCGTTTCCACTCCTCGGTTCTGAGAGGTAGCTGCATCCACTGGCACAGAGCCAAACAGGGTTTAATGTCTCTGATTGGTTCAGCCTGGTGTCAGTTAAGAACAGAACCAATGGGCTGCAGATCGACGTGTTTCATGACACGATGAGGACACCAAGGTCTGGATCTTGGTATTTTTCTGCTATGTATGTAACAAATCAATAGAATAAATGCTTTTGAGCTAAGTGGTTATCTGAGAAGATGAAATAGTTGTGATTCCTTGCATACCAACTATCTATATTCTAGAATTGATTTCCAAACTAAATCTCCTTCTCATATTGATAATTAACGTGAGTGGGAAGTAACTAAACAGTCAGAATAGGTAGGAACTACTTTTTCTTCTGCCTGCCATTGTCATATGCTAAATAAGGCACAGTGATCATTCAGTCCAGAGTGCTGTGATGTGTGGAGATATTCCAGGTCCACAAGCGCCAATAACGTGTAGTTTTGTGTGTGGGAAAACCACAAACCTCCTTAAACATCAGAGAATCCATCAGAACACAGAAGTTGAGGTGATGAGTTAATCTGAAGAAGAGAAGGACCGGTGCAGCAAGACAGGCGTCACTCTGGAGTCCTTGGGTGCTGCAGGTAGGGCATTACCCAGGTACTATCCAGGTATTATCAGGCACTACTCGGGTACTATCCAGGTATTATCAGGGGTCTAAACTAGCAAGTTCATATTCGCGACATGAGAATATGGCTGATTTGGACTGGTTTGGCTTGAATCTTGCATATTAATAAGTGTTATTAGTATGGATTATCGCAGGAGTCAATTTGCCATGCAGAGGTTGTAGAATGGTCCAGAATGACCATCCATAGTGTAGCCATTGCATGCTTCAGTCCTATCGCCACTCTGTACAGTCAGTGTGGCTGCTGCTGACAGTCACCAGCAGTGGTCATATACCAAATGTAACACCCACTCAAACAAAAGATAAAGAAGAGAGCATCATTTGTCTTCTCTTTTTCAGTCCCAACCAGGAGACAGTAAAAAGAAGAGAAAGGCGAGTAAGGAAATTTAAAAGGAAAATGAGGCTTAGAAACGCAAGATGTTGACAGAGTTGCTTGGCTACATGGAAACTGCCACTAAAAGAGGCCATACAATCCTTTTAATTAAATGAAACTGTTCATATTAAATGGAATGTAATAGTGTCAGAGAGTATTAAGCTTATAAATCTAATACATAATCTTGAGAGTATAGTGCATTATTATGTACCACCATAGCTTGTCAGAACTTTCCAATCCATCACTTTCAACAATGAATGTTCGCTTCAAAACGAGAAAGTATTAAGTTGTATACTCAAACAACTTTTGAAATACTCACGACAGTTTGGTGTGGTAGATTGCATATTTGTTTTCCAGTACCATCTCTCCTTTGCACTGTTTTCCTCATCTCTGAAAGCAGTAAGTATGGCTGCAGATCTCTGACAGACGCCTTTGCTGACTGTTTGATTATCATTCATATATATGGTATGTGTTTGCAGGCTCCTGCGCTCTGCCCTTCAGCCTTTAAGACCTGTGCAGCAATGGATTATAGGTACTGAAAGGGCATGGTTAAATACTGTTGCCTCCAGCCTGGTCTAAAAATATATCACTTTATAGGACGGAGATACCTTCAGTAGAATATGAAAACTTGCATCCAGCCTCCCTCACTGGTATGACAGCCCCAGTATGAGTGGTGTGTTTGGCGCTAGTGGTGGCATGTCTACTTGGGACAAAGTCCAGGCCTGTTTCAGCCCCAGTCTGTCCATCTTCACTCAGCCTTCTGTCCTTTCAGATTTCTAAGAGTTGGGGTCCCAGTTTTCTCTTGTTTATGTGGAAATCAAGTTCTTCTGTAGTCTGTTTTTTTTTTAAATTCAAACTGGCGTTTGCACTTAAAAAGAAGTGACAATTAATAACTGGCAAGTAGCATGGTGCCACAATGGTATGGGCAAACTGTTGTGTACATATGCAGTGTATATCATGTTCTTATTCCAATGAAAAAGTAAGAAAAAGTCACCAGATTTTGTAAAATTTTAACATCCAACGAGCTTCTATGTACAAACTTATTCAATAAACTTACCAAATCTGTATTTGATCTTTCTTATTTTCAAAACACTCAACTGTCCACTGATGGCTGATCACAGGCATGCTTACCCATGTTGTGAGTATGATGTTTACCATCTGGATCTGTTTTATCACTTCCTTCATAAAAGTCACGCAACAATAAAACAATACAATATACCACACACTCACTGGAAAAATTCCTCCTGTTTCCCTTGTTTGAGTCATCCAGCTTACCTTCAGATTGTCCAAACATCATCCTCAGTCTTGGGTCCTAAAACATTCAGTATAATCATTTCAGTTTCCTTCCCGAGTGCATCTTCATCAGATTTGGGTCATGAAATAAAGCCCTGTTTAACTTGACAAAACAGTCAGTGCTCAGTAGATCCGGTTAATTCTCTGGTAACAAGCGGAGTAAACAAGTAAGTATGTAAACAATTAGGTCCCATTTCTATAGAAAGGGTTCGGCACGGTACGGGATGGGTCAATGCATGTTTTTGTGTTTACACAGCCAGGATAACTGACCCAACCTGTCTTACTCTTTTGGGACCCTTCTGTTGGAGTCCTAATCTTACCAATTGTGACAGTGAGGGTCCTGTCACTATGCCTCCAATTGATCATGTGCACTGTCTACTTGGCCACAGGGATTTCCCTTTGGCTGACTGGTCGGCAGGCATGACTCTCACCCGGGAGGTTGTGGGTTCAATCCCTGCCCAGGCCCTCCTTTGTCCTGCCACACAATCAACCCTAATCGGTGTTCGCTCTACTCCTACTAGTGTTGCTAACGGCGATCGCTGTTATTTAGTCATGATTCTTGTAGACAAACTTCACTGATTTGATTGGTCTGATGCAGAGAAGCGACTGGCTTCCCTTGGCATAAGCTAAAGTAATCACACTTCGATATTGGCAACACATTAGCCTCATCTGATTGGCTGATCATTAAAAAAAATTCTACTTAAGATGCCAACCTGGTCTGGCCTACTTGCCGATGTGATAGGAGTTCAATTAACGTATCACCCTAAGTCAGTCATTTTCAGTATAATGATGAAAATTCACACTTTGAAGGCATTTTGTAAACCTATCAATATAAATTCAACATTGGACCCACTTGTCCTCTCAATTCACTGATGTGCAGTTGATCCTATTTATAAAATTACAAGTTCTCATAAGGCTCAAGTTTTAGTAATGCACATAGCCAGGGTTCTGATGAGAACCAGCAGGAGAGATCATGTTTCTCCAGTTTTAGCTTCTCTTCATTGGCTTCCTGTTA
>JAOXYM010000017.1:2008666-2026588 GCA_028567055.1 Leptatherina wallacei | reverse complement strand
TTTTTATCTGTAATGCTTTTAATGTTTTATGTAAAGCACTTTGAATTGTCTTGAACCTGAAAATGTGCTGTACAAATTAACTTGCCTTGCCTTGCCAGATAGGAGCCTGATTTGATTCTGTGAATTATCAACATATTAGGCCTCCTGTTTTATGTGGAGTGTCACATACATGTGATACATAAATGTCTCTGATGTTGTCATTGCATCATGTCATACTTTACAAGGTTTTAGCTGTTAAGCTGTAAGCAGATTTGGTTTAGTTATTGAATATAAATTATACCAAGAGTGAGACCAATTACACCAGGATGGTGTTTGAACTGGCCGCAGACCACTTTGTACTGGAATAGTTGGGCCCCAGCATAAAAGGTTAAGAACTTGTTCTAAATTATAAAGAAAGAACAAGAGTGTGAATAAAATGTGTCCTCAAAAGATTCCTTTAACTCCTGCTTTCGTATGATTTTGTGAGCACACATCTTTCTGTTTCCTCTTGTTTATTCTAGAACATAACGTACATAAAAAAGACCTCACCATTCAGACTGATGGTGAAGCAGTCTCGCTGTGAAGTGTTTCAATCTTTGTTGAAAGAGATATTTTCACCCACTTACAATAAATAAACTGACTGTGCTTGCATAATACCATACAGTGTACTAGATGTAGTAAAGTTCTTCCTTTAAAACACACTTATAAAATTCTCTCTGCCTCTAAAGCTGAGCACCATAGGAATAATGTTATAATTATAATTTAATCAGTCTGCTTGCTGCCCACACTGCAATAAATTGTTAACTAGCAATTCTTATAAATAGGTCTCATTAATTTCTGGGAGATGCCCGTGTACATTTCTATTAAGAAGTGGTGGGGGATCCTGCATTTTAACAACAGGATTAGTGTAACATGCAGCGAGTGAAATATATTATCCCTTATTTAGGCACTTGTTTCTAAACTGACAACACTTCAGAAAGGCTCTACTTTTTTGAGGAGTGGTAGAATCTTCTGGCATGAGCACAGCTGTCCTTGGAATTAAAATTTAATGTATCGTTGGCAAATTGCTCGAAACTCCTCCGGTACAATGCTAAACCGTGGTGGAAGGGGTGGTCGAGAGGTTAAGAGAGAGAAACCAAAGGACTGCCAATCACCTTGAGCTCAAGGCTGCAGCCCAAAACATGTGATTGTGCTGCCTTTTTAAAATGTATTTATTTTTTATTTCAAAGAGGTTTTGTAGCATTTTGCTTTGAGAAAAACAGGAGTTATGTTGTCGTGATGGTCACATGTGTGAAGGAAAGGTAAAGTAAAATGGACAGTTCAAATGAAATTTATTCGTTTAAATCTACACCACAGTGTCTGCACATGGCATGCAGTATAATCACCCGAATTCTGTTTACACACTGAATAATTGAACTTGTTTATTGAGCTTGAGCTGAGCTCATTCTTTCCTGCTTCCTTTATTCTAATTTCTTTTAAACAAAATTTCTATTTATTTTGATGTTATGATGTTTGAATCAAACCATGATGCAGGACGTGTTTAGTTTTCACATTAAATCTTAGGAGAGAAACAAATGTTTGGCTGTTTTTGTAAGGCCGATATGTTCAAACAAAGAAGAACTTGATGGAAAGTGGAAAACTATACACACTGTAAATAGAATGGCTTTAAAAAAGACTCACTTTTACAAGAGACTTTTAGTTTTATTTGGCAATTATATATATATATATATATTATATATATATATATATACATATATATATATACGTATAAGAGTATTTTCTAGTGAAATTAGACTATTTTTCTCTTTTTAAAAGAAATGGAAGTCTTTTCTTTCGCAGATATGGGTTTTTCATGTT
This sequence comes from Leptatherina wallacei, assembly GCA_028567055.1. Lineage (NCBI taxonomy): Eukaryota > Metazoa > Chordata > Actinopteri > Atheriniformes > Atherinidae > Leptatherina > Leptatherina wallacei. The sequence continues at coordinate 2,024,752 of JAOXYM010000017.1, read as the reverse complement.
ATTTTACATTAAAAATGTAAATTTGCAGTTTATTTGTTAACAAATTTATTTGATATTTAATTATGTTTTATGTTACTACCGTCTTTTCCTTTATCTTAATTTTTTCCTGGTGTTTTGCTTGTTTGATACAATTGTAAAGAAATCCAGACATTAAGGAGTTAAAACGACATAAAGAAGGCAGATTTTCTAAACACAGGAAAGTCTGTGTTTACAAACAGCACCAACAGCAGTTATCAGTCCAAAAATAAATTCACCAAAGAGGTCCGTTCACCTGGAATGTTTAAGAGTCTGCCTTTTCTCAAATGATAATAAGGTAAAAGATTAATCAGGTCCAGTTTTATTTGTCATTATTTTCAAACCTTTATTTAACCATGAAATGTAAGTATAAGTAAGAGTTTTAAGTCTCATTTCCAAGAGTGTACTGGCCAAGACGGGCACCTTCAGACAGCGCTAATAAACACTAAAACTAAATTAAATATAAGCACGTAGATTTAAAAGGAATTAGATCAACATAAGTAAGAATAACACAAGTTTAAGAAACCAAGACCTCCTAGACCTCATAACAAACTAAATGGAGACACAATTTGTCAAACACAAAAATTACATCCCAAAATATATGCTACTAAAACATTTATTTGTTAAATAAACTTTTCCTAGCACAAGTTTTGCCAGATTTTACTCCTCAGTTCATTACATTCAAATTAGTTATCACTCCTTTTTTTGTTTTAAAGATTCAGCATTATATGTGAGAAGCCAAATAACCAGAAAAACTTTTGCACTTGTTGAGACGTCAGGTGTCACCATGTCTTCTTGTCCACCTCACGATGTCTATAAACAGCTGTGAACACGAACGTGTGGTATGTTCTGTGTCTTCACAATTTTAAGATGTATTCATGTGAAATCTGAGACAACTCAGGTGAAAATGTGGACAATGACATGCCAACAAAAGAAGTTATGATGTCTTGATTTAAAAAATAAAAGCAGAAGTAAAGCAAACAAACACAAAGACCTGCAAAAAAAAAACATTTCAATACAGCAGCAGATGCAGGACTCCTGGTCAGAGACTTCTGAGTATCGTATATTTTCCCAGTGATTTAGAAATGATGTAGCTAGGCAGTCTGATGATGTCTTCTTCTGGCATTACAAATAACTTTACACATATGGAGAATATCTTCTTTTTACACTTGCTCATCCTGTTGATGTTCCGCAACAGCTGGGCTTCCTTCATACAGAGACTATCGCACACATATCGAGTGCAAAGTAGTCATGTTTTTATTTTTTGGCATGCAAAAAATGGCACAATCAGCCATAGATGTGAAGATTAACTTTCACTAAATTTTGCATTCAGAAATAGGAAACTCACACACATTCATATGCAGCAGGGCCAGACACAAAGGTTACCTTGTCCATGCCTTTCAGGTGCAAATCCATATCATCTCTGGACTTAGATCCGTAATAACGGGAGAAGTAGCGAAGCAGTTCTCCTCAGTGCAGGGTGGAAAGAACAGGCCATTTAATGGAGATACACTCAGAGCTGATTGCAGGTCATTACACCACCACGGGCCAGAGGAAGGAGCTTAACAGCTGACGGATAAGAACACTCTGAAACCTTTACATTCACACACACAAGCTGGGAGGCTGACGCTGTGCTACACACTCTCCAATATAGTTTTCATCTCCTAACACACAAGCACAGGCAGTGGCGCACACATCACACAGACACACAGTCCTTCAGTGATTCTTTTATGATTATTCTATCACAGCAGAGTTTGTTTAAGACCCTATTAGAATCAAAAGGCCGACAATCTTCTTAATCAAGCTTAATTTATTAAAACATCAGCCGGCACCATTAACATTAACAGGATGAGGCAGGAAGGCTGCAGAGCAAGTGGAGAGGCAGATAGTTAAAGGGAGATCACTCAGCCAAATGCAAATATCAAACAGGCAAGCAGGATTTTTAATATGTTCCACTGACAACAGCAAGGTAGCTTCTTACTCTGCAGTTAAAGCCAGGCACGTGGCTCTGTTATGCATTCATTGTGTTGTTTTTGTTTTGATTCATCACACTTTCCAATTCTACATGATTTAATTCTGCACATTTTGCCTGGATATCTTCATTTATAATATGACTCTGTGCTGTTTTTCTTTGCATTTTTAAAGATAATTTGGTAGAGTAAATGTTTTCTAATTGTAAAAACTCATCAAATCTACAAAAAAACCATACACATTATTAGTAATCTTATGATAAATATATGAAAAGCATTACTCATTGTTAGAATTAGAATTTTCTAGCCTGATTTTAATAAATGACACTTTCATTTCAGGAAAATCCTGCTGTTTAGGCTTTTTGAACTAGTGCTGCTCCCTACAGGCACATTGCCCTCGGATATACAAAAGGACTGTGTCCCCCAGCTCTGGTTATGGAAGCACAAAGCAAACTTATTAACTAACACTAACAGATGAGTGCCGTATAATGATATATGTCTACATTTAATTGACATAGTCCCATTGAGACTATAATAATTCAAAGCGTAGAATGAAGTGAGATGACTTTATTAAAGAGACATGAGAAGGTCAGGATGGATGGGGGGGAATAGGACTTTAACACAGAAGGCTGCTCTTCATTTCTGATGTCTTTCTCAAACACCAGTCTTCTTTGTTTGCTTAATAACCTTTAAGAGAAGATCCTTTAACAAAATTCATATCTTTAAAGGGACATGTTTCCCTAAAACTCCCTATAACTTTGACACATGTTTGCATCCAGTGATGAAGCAAATGGTAATCCATACACAAAACAATAGATTGATTTTATTTCATTTCTATCGAAACTTCAAAAAACAGAATATGTGATTGGTAAGAACTGCTGCAAAACCTTTTGTAATCTGAAACTGTCTTCTGCCCGCTGGTGGATATGGAATTATCTCCAAAATACTCAAATCATATCCATTATAAATTTACAGAGTATAATAAAGAATATAGTGAAGGCTTCCCTTGAGAAGATACTGCATGAACATCCGTTTTCTATTTTATTGTTCATTTGCGCTTCATATGTGTTTTATATAGTTGATTTTTGTATGGCTGCTACCTTTTCTAGGCTTCCCTTGTAAAACAGATGTCTTATCTCAAAGGAATTTTAAAAAATATATTTTTTATTATTTGTTTGTTTTAGCCAAGGGTCAAATAAAGACTTCAGATGAAAAAATCTATTCTGTATTTCTTAGATCAGGTGTAAAGTGAATTATATAAATATGATGAAGACTTGAAGGTGAAATTGGTTGAAGATAAGGAGAGGAAAGCTGGAAAATTCTGCTAAAAGCTGATACAGTGATGTGACACATAGGCAGCCCCATGGAAAAGAAAAAAAAATGGAGTTGGTACTCACTACATACTCATACATGTATGTTATCAAGCACATAAGTGTGTTTTTTCTTTTTGTTTTTTAAAAAAGGAAATAGACTAATAATGATGAAGTAGTACTTCATCTTGTTATTTATATTGTGAAATTCTTTTTGATGGCATTTCAATTTTTTTCATGTTTTTTTTTTACTCAGAAGTGTGAAACTTTGTATTCCCAATTGACATCAAATGCAGCACTAATGGCTAAACAGCAGCTCCATCTTAAGAAATAAAAAAGGGGGGAAACAATGAGAAAAAAATCCATAAATATCAGTCATAGTCATAAAACGCAGAGGAATGGACTGACAGTGAAGTCCACCGGTTATTGAGTCCATATGTGAGACTGAAGTTGTGACATACCAGCTGGACATTGTATCACTTGAGCACACTTCAGTGTTTTTCCAACCTGGACCAGTCAAACGCATGACTGAGACTGTATCTAAAAGAGGGATTAGTTCCAACTGCCAACGGACAGAGAGAATGTAAGTATTGAAGAATAAATTGGTGTGTGTGATCATGTCAAATTTGGGTTTTCATTTGGTTTTCATTTGCTCTGACAGAAAGGTGCTATTTGGTATCAAGTCACACGGCTCATAATCAAAGACATTCCTATATCTGCAAGTCCTCTGAATGGAATTAATGTTCACCACTGAAATGATGACATCATCCTCAGTAAAGCATTTTGCGCACACAGTTCATTTTGTACCAACGCCCCGCTACCTTTAACACTCTTCCCACAAAGTGCATGTGCTGTTATGTGTGCTGATGTACACCATTGACAAGTCAATTCAATTTACCTAAGGAAAATGGTTAGTGTTTTTATTAGGTTAATTAGCCGGCACCCTGCGGGAGTTGCGGGACCAGATCAGAAATGAATCCAGAGCTCTTCTGTTGTGGTTTAGAGGGTAAAGACTCTAAGACAATGGCAATCATATGCTATGATCAATGCCATCATAGAAAAGTGATGTGTTGACATTTTTTATGAACATAACACTACCAATATGTTATCAGTTTTAGGTATCTAATTGAATTTAAAGGTAAACTGTGCCTATTTTCTAAAAGTGGTACTCAACATTTGAATATGATGTCTTCTGACTTCCTCTGGAGGAGTTGCAGATTGCAGTGTACAATCTTTTTTAATGATATTACATTGACCTCTAAACACAAAATGATTTGTTTTGTAAAGAAAGCAATAAAACATGCTGTTTGTTGCATTCTGGGAATAATAGAAATTATTTTTACTTTGCTTATTTATCATTATTATCATTCATTACCTTTTATACTTTGATGTTAAAATATATTGACTGTTTTCCAGGTTACATTTTAAGAAAAAATGGCTCAAGTTTTTTGTACAGTACTTAATGCACCATCATTTTCCCATAAATATCAACTATAATAGCTCAAAACTTTAATGCTTTCACTTATTGCTAATTGTGTCCAAATTATAACATTCCCTTAAGTGTGTATGTTTAATATCCATAATCTAGTTTTAGTAAGATCAAAGATTGCTTATGAGCCTGTATTTCCTATATGGACTTTCAGTGAAAATAACAGTTCATGAAGACACACTCTGCAAGAGGGTCATCAAGCGCCTTTCCCATGTTATTAAGCTCCCGCTCACAAGCCCGTCTCTCCAAACTTCAGGCCACTGCTTGATTTCCATGGAACAAATCTCTTAAACATCAACACATCAATGTCATTGTTAGATTCTTTCTTATTGATGAAGCAACATAAAATAACCTGATTGAACTTATATAGGGAAGTTCAAGGCAAATTTATGGAACCAGAAACTAAAAATTACAAAAATAGGGTGGACAGAGTGAGAAAGAAAGTGGGATGCAGTCTGACGACACTTCAGCTGGCATTCCTTTGGTGTGTGATGCTTATATTTTTCATGCTTGGATCCATCTGTGACAAACATGCACAAACACTGATGCACTCTGGATCTATTGTAGGCCTTCTGTGAAACAAAAACAAACTGTCAAACTCATGCACACTTGAACTTGACATGCATATGCACAAACATCAGCACTGAAAACAAAAAAATAAGTTACATCCAGCCTTATTAGTGTAAAGCCTCAAAAGAAAACCTTGCATCCGATGTGCACAATGTTCACACACCAACATGTCCCCTGCTGAGTGTGCACACAGAGACACAGAGGTGGGAAATGTGGACAGGCTGCACAGAGCTCCCTTGCCAAAAGCCTTATTGATTGGGATAAAGGTCTTTTGATGAGGCAGATTGCTCATCAGGCTGGAACGACATGCTTCTCAGATGTGACGCCTTTTCAGACCAACCCAGGGGCCCATCGACCAAGGCATGGCCATCCTATCTGTGTATATGTGCACGTTTATTATGTGTGTTTGTCTGTCTGTATTCGGTGATCACACTTAAGACGAGCCAGCATTGATTGGAGATAGGCCCATCTGGGTCACCCTGGCCCCACCCTGACATGTCCTCTGTTAGGGGAAAGGACATGCGTGGAGGTGGGCAGTGAACTTCATGCTCCAGCCATGATGCACATCAGACAAAATGTCAAACTGCGCATTGACAAAGCATTCTAAAAATATGTTTTATTTGGAGGAAAGATACAAGGATGGAGTTTGAAGAGTGTGTTTAGAACTGCCGCATGTGGTAAATACAAGGCAACATTAGTTTACTGTAAGAAAGTGTCCAGAAATAGTTGTAAATTTAATCAAACATTCTCCTAAAAGTCTATAAAAATGTGAAAAGAATCATGAACTGACGATGCAGTTTTATTCAACTCTTATATGCCATCTTTTAGGAAACTATTTTGGTTTCTACATATTATAACCCCAATTTCCAAATAGTTGGGATGTTGCGTAAAATGTGAATAAAAACAGAAACATATCAGATCCTGAAACTTCCTGTCCCAAGCATTTACAGACAGGTGTTAAAACAAGAGGGGATGCCACAAAATGCTAAACATCACCCTGGAACTACCTTTTACATGTGATGTGTTGCTGCCATCAGATTCAAAGTGAGCTCTTATTTTGCATGAAATGGCAAAATGTCTTAGTTTCAACATCTGATTCGCTGTTTATGTTCTACTGAGAATAAAATATGTATTGATGAGATCTGAATAACTGCATTTTATTTTTATTTACATTTTACACAGTGTCCCAACTCTTTTGGGAACGGGGTTATACTCCATCAAGATTAGATAAGGGCCTTGTTTCCATTAACACTGCAGTTTTCTGTTTTACACAGCACATTTCTGAAGGAAATAACTGGAGTACACTGGACCTGGGAAAACCAATAACCAGCATGTGTGTCCCAGTGAAGTTCTGGGTTGTCTTGATGACCCTTTGCAAATCTTTCTGACCTTCATGATGGAGTACAGGTTGGCCTCCACAATGCACAGCCTCTCCTCAGGATCTTCAGAAAGAGGCACTGATTAGCCTTCCTAATGTCTGGAGATTTGGTTGGACCAAAAGAAGTCTTTGATGTGCATGTATCCAACTTTAAATCTGAAAATTTTCACCGCACTTTCACCCTTAATAAAGTGCAGAATTCTGCAGTGCTTACTTAGATGATTCCACAAAGTTGCGCACACTGACGCCTGGCTGAGCTACCTTGGTTGTTCTTTAATTGCCAAAAAAGAACAAGGCTTCTCTTTGGACAGACTAGTGCCGAGAAGGTGCAACCAGTATGTGAAGAGGACCTCAGTCCCTGGTGATCAGCTAATAGTCTGTCCAATGTCATGTTGTTACTTGTGTTAACGCAGGCAAAACCTTATGCAGGCCTTCTGTATGTGATGGATTCTTTTTTTTAAATGAAAGGAAATTAAATGGTAAAAATACTTTGTCTGTGTTGGCCCTGTGACAGACTGGCGACCTGTCCAGGGTGTACCCTGCCTCTCGCCTGATACTTGCTGGGATAGGCTCCAGCCCACCCGCAACCCTGCGTGGATTAAGCGGTACAGAAAATGGATGGATGGATGGATGGATGGATGGATGGATGGAATACTTTATCCAAAAGGCAATTGGCTAAAAGGCCTTCAAGTTTTTCCACAAGCATCTGAACTTATTATTGTTGAGGAAAGGTGTTGAATACTGGAGCTTATCCTGGTTCATCTACACTCAGCACCTGCTACAAGTCTGGCTGGATGAGTGTGTTTTGTCTCTGTTAGGTATAATGTCAGCTTTATCAACCATATGACACCAGGATAAATCATGTATGTGTCACATGGACTAAACTGTGTAAATGCAGTAGACTCAGCTTTTTTTTGCCCTGTAAGCTAAAGTAGATGGTGGTTTTCTGTGAATCTGGTTCTGCCGTAGCTTCCTTCACTCCAGGGTTTGTTTTTAGTTGTTTCTTTACTGCTGCCTAACGAAAATGATCTCTTTTCTCTTTATTCGGGTTTGATAGATTAATTTAGCTGTAATTTGAATTTGCCACAAGTTTAGGCTGTTGCGGGATGTCCCATGATGCACTGAGCAGCTCCATCTACTTTTCCCTCTTTACTCTCTGAGTGTAAACATCTGACGTTGTTGTCATTCATTTTTGTTTCTCTTCTTCTCTCTCACCCGGGATTCCCAGCTTAGAGTTCTGCTGCTTGTCGACCCATTTGTCCTCTCCAGCTCCGACTGGCAGATGCTAATTCTTCCTGGTTCTGTTGGAGGGTTTCTTTCCTGTAGTAGTTTTTTCTTTCCACCGTTACCTCACGCAGCTCAGGATGGAGGACTGAATCAAGTTTCAGTGCAATCTGTTATAAACCTGCTTTGGCTTGACTAATGCGGATCATGGAATGGATTGGTTTTAATTGGATTATAATTAGACTACAGTGAATTGGATTTAATTGGACTCAATCTTTTAAAGGGACTTAAATACCCACTCTTTAACTTTTTGACCTGATGGATCCCAGACTTGTTTTGAGGACACAGTGACATCTATTGTGTGCATTTCTGGATCATCACTGCCCAGCAGCGTCCTGCGACTGAGAAACCGTGCTATAAAACTTTTGTTAGAATCTGGGACGCATGCGTGACGTTGCAGCTGAGTTTCACTTTGCATAAGAGGATATAAACAAACGTACACCATGGCGCATCCAGCAAAGAAACGTTAGAAGACATTGTCGGAGTAAGAGAAGAAAAAAAAGAGACAGCGCAAGAGATAAGACAAGATTCAAGCTAAGACTGTTTACTTTCTGGAGAAAGCTCAAAGAACAGGCAAGATGGATGCTGGATCAGCCGTCGATGGCAAAATTTAAGCAGTGCATCTTTAAGCTGACTGTGGTGAATTAGTGCTATTCAGATGCTAAATTAAATAGAAAAGGAACATAGTGCACAGAACTAAATATCTTAAATTGATTTATTCTCTGCTGCAGCCTTTCTGTGTGGAGTTGCATGATCTCCCTGCACCTGCAGGAGCACGAGCTGTCCAGTAGACAACCCAACCCTCGTCCAGTGGCAGCAGGGACTGGCTCCAGCCCCACATTAGTGGAGGATTTTTATCGTCTCCAAAATAAGCACAATGTGCCAAAGTATATGGAGCCATTCAAATCCTGAGCTCTACATCTTGACCTTGCCTGATGAAAATGTTGTTCAACCGTCGAATATCTCTCACTTTGTTGAAAGTTCAAGCAGTGAATGAGTAATGCCAAGAGTTGCTTAAAGCTTTAAAAATCACCATTTAGCCGACAGTGTGAGTTCACGGCCGTTTATTATGTTCAGAGCAAGCAAGACGTCTGCCCTGCAAACGTGTCTTTGAGCAAGACAATAAGTTGCTATTGTAGAATTCCACTTTTAAAATTTCAGCCCTTTGGTGTTTCTACATCTAATGTCTGTTTGTCAAGGTTTTTCCTCCATCCCTTGTTCCTCCCATGTTCATCGCCTCTGTTTGAATGATTTGTTTATTTTCAATAGCCTTTCATCCAGATGAAAAAAAACAATGTAGGACTAGATTTTACCCATATGAACAGATCAGATTTAAAGATACTTTTGTAGGATCTTTTTTTTTTCATAAGTTTGCCTTCTCAAATTTGTGTTCAGATTTTTGAGAGGTGTCTTGGTTATTCAAAGGAAAGCAGTGATGGAAAGAGCGGACTCTCATCCACAGGCTCTCTTATTTTAGCGTTGCTGAGATACCCGAGCTCTTAATAATTGATTAGAATTGATTTTAACCTAGGCCTGACCCGAGCCAGGATGGACAGGCAGTGCTGTCCAAGCATGAACATGTGTGTTCATGCGTGTCTGTGTTTGTTTGTGGGGATTTCTTTTTTCTTTTTTAACATGCAATTGTGCTTTCTCGGCTTGTGGTTCCACAAGCATGAGAAGCACATTTAGAACAAACCCCTCAAAAATATGAGTATGAGTATGTGTTTGTGTTTGCGTCCCCTCATTGCAAGAGAAAAAGAGGGCAGTGCGATGATTTTTAAAAGCTTCTGACGTGTTCCCAGAATTAAATATTTAGGCAGACGAAGCCTTGACCTCCATGTGCTTGCAGAGACTCCTGGTTCCCATTGATTTCTGACAAGACAACCGAGACACCATTACAACAAAATGCACTATAGCTGGCCACACATACCCTGTGACACTCTCACCAGCTCACCACCATCACTGTCCGAATGTGTGTTTGCGTGTGCGCCAACTGCACACAAGCAACATTCAAGGTCTTCCCCTTTACATCTTCTCCCAAACAGGATTTCACCTTTCAGCACAGTTGACCAGTGAATTCTTTAAGTGATAGGTGGGATGTAGCTGTCTGGCCTTTCTCCAACCACATCAGAGACAGGAAGCAGCGCAGAACTCGGAAGCATCACATCAGTTTTCTTCCACCTGAAACAAAACACAACGACAAATTGAGAGTTTAATTTGTTTCTCGTAAAATCCCAATTCGTAAATTGGGACGCCGTGTAGAAATGGAAATAAAAAGAGAAAGCAATGATTTGCAAACTTCATACACACATACACACAATGGAATATAATCAACATATCAGATGTGAATGGGACAAACGTCACGCCAGAATGGGAATGTTGGGAAAGCAGGATTCTCGCTGCTCAGCAGTGGTTGCTGGATCTTTGCTTTCATGGCGCTCCAAATGTTTTCTATTGGCTGCAGGTGTGGACTGCAGGCAGGACAGTTCTCCTGTGAAGCCATGCTGGTGTGATGGATGCAGTACAGTATGTGGTTCAGCATTGTCTCGCTGAAATGTGCAAGGCCTTCCCTGAAAGAAACGTTGTCTGGATGGCTCTGCCTCTCTGAACGCTTCCTTTATACTCAGCCATGTTACTGACATGTTGCCTGTCAACCTAATTAGTTGTCAAATATATCCATTCATTTTTGATTTGTCTCAACTTTTTTGGAATTGGGATTGTAAATCTTTATAGCATTTACATTTTTCTATCGTATGTAAAACAGGCCAAAATGGACCCAGACCATTGACGGATGAAATATGAATATGTAATGATTACAAACTTTATAGGCTTTAATATGTCAGGGATGCAGATGAAGTTAACAATATTGTAAAATCTTAACTGATAAATACATCAATTTATTATTTTGTTGCTTTGGTATTTTGATCTTTTTTTCTTTTTCTGCTCATCAAAAGTTTGAGCCGAGAAACAAATGAAATTGTTCTTGCTTTTAGTTAAAAGGACACTGTAGTCTAAAGAGGAAATAAGGAATGAACAGGAAACACTTTAAAATGTCAGGCCATCTTCTGAACATTTCTCATAAATTGATGATTCCTAAAGATGTCTACGTAGTAGGCTTTCAGCAGCAGATAATTTCTTCCCAGTGGGGTGTCCCTGTTGAAAGGTTTGTAATGACTAAATGTATGACTTCTTGCTTTTTGCAAACTTATGCATGCATTTGACTTAATACATAAATAAATGAATTAATACATTTCATTGTGCATGCTGTAGAAATTACATGACACTTTAAAAAAACTTGGTTAAATTTGATCATTTAACTTGAGAGGGAACATAGTTTGCATGTTTATGCCAATATTGATTATTAAGGGAAAATATGGTATTAACTGATTACCTCAGCTATCACCTTTTAACCCTCACATGCTGTTTGCTTCAAATTTGACCCATTTTGACATTTGACAGCAGCAAAGATACGCTAAACTAGTGAAATGCAGATTGATACTGAAATCGATACCTCCCATAACAGATACTTATGTTTTCAGAATTTATTCTCTTATTAATTATTTATTTATTTAGTAATCTGTTGTAAATATGTTGTTTATCATATATTAATCATACATTTTGTTCATGTGACAGACGCCATTAAGACCTTCTCAACCCTTTGATGCATGGCGTCCACTACAGTGGACACCTATTGAAAAGCTGTTTTCAATTATATGGATGGGTGAGGATGGTATATTTGTAAATTAGCCACTTCAGTGGACATTGGTGAGTCATCCAGCTCACTGCCACTCACTAGAACAAATAAATATATTATTTGTGTACGCACATTGTAATTACCAAGTCTGCATCAGTGATAAAAAGAAAAAAATTCTTCAACTATATTTACATGACAGAAATATAACATTTTATAAATATCTTTGTAGAATAAAAGCATCAAGCATCAATGTAAATGTCTGTAGAAGTAAAGTAAGTAAGAAAGTCAATGTTTATTTGTAGTTCACCTTTCAAGATTAAAATCACAGTGTTTCACAATGAAGCACAAAACAACACAAAAAATATTGTATGTAAAAAGAAAATGTTGCACTCTTTTTTATTCTTCTAAAACTCACACTTGAAGGGGTTAATAGATCTGTGGTTTAAGATTTGGTGTAGACAGTAATTCTGAGGAAATTCCTAGTCTGGGTCAAAATCAACTGATACAAGCATTCGATTCACTGACTAAACATCCTCAACAAAACTGGATTTTATAGTAAAGTGATCAGAAAAGAAAAGAAATGGATAGAATAATTATCCAAAAGTCAGCTGGAAGAATCCCTAACATGTGGAAGCTGGTACTGTTCCACTGAGAGATTTTAAACTGTTTAACTATCAAGCTGCTTTACATCACATCATAAGCACACTCTAATAATGTTTTCTAACATTACCAACACAACAAAGAGAGAAAATGACTTTTTTCTCCATATTAAGTGTTACCTAACTACTGTATCCATGGTAACCTGATGCCACAGACAACTGCTTCTGAGCTCCACAGTAGCATCCATGTAAGTGTGTCTCTAAGCAGACCACATTTAGGACATAATCTGTGCTCTGTACAAAAGGTTAATCACAGTTTGGATTGAAAAGCCAGTTGATGCTCCAGGACAGCGTGTTCTCGCCTGTTGTCTGACAATGACAGTGAAACAAATAACAATGGCATTTTAATCCCATCGTACTTCAGCATGCTTCCTGCCCTGCCCGCAGACTTAACCCAGCTGGGCCACTCCATCATCTCTGTTCTCATTTGTGCTCGTTTTAGTTTTTTCTTTTCTATTCTATTTTTTGTTGCTCAGTCTGCAGATGTATCTGTAGTTTACTGACACTCTGATCTTGTCGTTATGTGGCCAAAATGTCTTTAATGTACAAGAAATATCAAGTCATCATCAATCCAATAACCTCTGACTGTGTGGTTTGAATACAGCACACACTTTTCATCCACAACTGTCTGCTGGGAGGAGATAATAAACATTTACCCTTCTCTATGTTACAACTGGATTATTGCAATGCACTCTACTGTACCTGTAAGTAAAACCTCCCTGTCACGGTTACAAGTTGTTCAAAATGCTGCTGCCTGGCTTAGACTCAGACTTTTACACTTTATTGTCCCCGAGGGGAAATTCTTTTCCACAGACCGAACCCCTGGACTCCTGTCACCAGGTAGGCAATGTTGCACAGAGCACATGACACAACATAACAATACTACACAGAACAGCATAGCAACTCAGCAGGGCCTGTTGGTTATAGGGCAGCTATGACTTAGGTCATCAGGCTTTTTCCAAAACTAGCCTTCCTGCACCGCAATGTCCTATATCTACACCCAGAAGACAATGGGGTGAGGTATTTGTGTAGAGTCCAATGCTACTGAGGATCTGATGCATGTGATGGCCTTATTATTGAGTTCAGTGAGGTTGGATGTGGGCAGACCAATGATCTTTGCAGCAGTACTGGTTATGCATGTAAGTTTAGTCCAGTTTTTAACAGAAAACATGCTTTAGAAACAGGTGGAGCCTTACACTAGGATGGACTGAATGATACTTTGGTACAGTGACAGAAGGAGATGTGGAGCAACATAGAGCCCTCTAAGTTTACGGATGTCTCCGGTAACTCTGTTTTTGAATGTCCGAAATCTGCTGCTCTACGATGAGCTTATTGTCCAATGATACTCCGAGGTATTTGAACCTGGGTCCTGACAAAATCCTCCAAGTTTTTAAATGTGACTCCAATCTTGATGCGACTTCACTGGCTTCCAGTTTATTCTATAGGATTATTTTACTGACTTGGAGAACTCTTCATGGACAGGCACCAGGTTATATCAGAGTGGTTCTGCAGCCATATCTCCATGGCAGGTCCTCGAGGTCCAGTGACCAGGCCTGCTGATGGTGTCCCATACTAAGCTGAAAACAAAAGGAGACGGAGCCTTCTGTTCAGTGGCCCCCAGACTTTGGAACTCTCCTCCTTTGGATTTGAGATAGGTGAATTCTGTGGTCGCTTTTAAAAGCCAGTTAGAAACATGTCCTTTAAAATCTGCTTTTTATTTATTTCTCTTGTTTTTATGCACTTTTGGTTATTGTAAAGCACTTTATGATTTTATATCTTGAAAGGTGCTATATAAATATGATCGCAGATCCAAGGATAACGGTGATAAAGGTGCACTAACCTGCTGGTGACTTTAACATGACTCTTCAGTTACCAGATATTTTACAAATAAATGACTTTGTTCTACTGTTTATGTGTGAGAGGGTAAAGACATTCTCCTTCAGGGGTCTTTTAAAGTCGTTTTTGTGGGTATTCAGTCATGAATAATTCTTGTTTTCAATTCAGATTAGATGTTTTTTTGTGTATTTCTGGGTTCAATATATATTAATGAGATAGGTTAAACTGAAAAAATAATTACCAGAAGGGACGTCGTGCTGAAAAAAAGATTCCAAATATGAGTAGCCCATGGCAATCATACTTTCTTCTGTCCATTCAGTATAAAAAGACTAAATCAAAAGTATTTCAATAACCAAAATCCGACCCCTCAGGATCATAATGACTTTGCTGAGGGGTCATTGAGTTGTGTTTAAATGTCTGTTCTGGTAATAAAACTCATTTTAACACAACAGCTGCCACCACTCTACAATAAGTCTATTTGAAGTCTGTTGGAAAAGGGTCTCATCTACTTCTACTTCTACTCTGAGGTGGTATGTGATGTAAAAAGGACCCCTGATATTGACCATTTTAGTGTTTGTGAACATTTCATAAAGTAAACCCGTTGATACCAGACATCCCGTGGGTGGGACGTGACAAATGAATATGTATTTTACTCAGTCTACCTTCCAAGTACCTCCACATGTTATACACTATGGAAAGCTAAGATTCTTGAGATGTGAATGATGCATCACATTGCAGGCTACAATCATAACTGTAGATTCTGTAAACACTTATCACCAGTCCCCAATGCAACTTATCTTTGAAGCCATCCTGTACTCCAGTAGCAGATAAAACTGCACCAAAAATGTTCCTGTTACATCAGCAAGGCTGCAGGAAAATAGTCAGTAAAAGTCTTTTATTCATAAAAAACTGTTTCAGGTGAAAACTGAAGGACTTTAAGGGGTTAAATGCTCCATATGTACATCAGACCACTTTACATATTTTCTATGAAGAAATGAATTAGAGCAAATTATGAATGGCCAAAATGGTTCTGACAACTTGTTTGTCTGTTTACATCATTACTAAAACATAAATCCGACATTAATAGTTATTCAGTACATAAGAAGTCTTTTTTCCGAATGCGTTTTATTCGTATTTTTTGTATGACTACATTTTACTTGTACTTTGTAATGTTATTTTGAAGTAACACTATCCTTACTTGAGTACAATTTTTAGCTACTCCACCTCTGATTGTTACATGACAGCTACATAACTTGTGATGCCTTATTATTTAACAATTTATTCATTAGTTTGAGGAAAAAATCTTTGAACGTATGCTTAGTATTTTGGATTAAACAATAAATATCCTTTTAGCATCACTTGTGTGATGTCCACACATACAAGAGAGCATGATATGCAAAATGAAGGGGAAAAAATAACACATTTTTGTTCTGTGAACAGAAAATTTGAATGGTCCTTATTTTCCTTTGTTAATCTCCAAAAGAGATCAGTCTGAAAAAGTGTGATTTTTCTTTTTCATTCATCTAAAAATCAGAAAGGTGAGAAACATGTAGAAGACTGCCAGAAAGAGGAAAATTTGGCTGCAGAAGGAAACAGTAAAGTGGAGAGGCAGAGTTTCTCATCAGATCTGACTCATTTCTAATTTCTCTCAGATCTCTGAAGCAGATGCAGGTTTTCCATCGCTCATCAAATCTGAACAGTGTTTGTCTTCGAATGACTGTAAGCTGTTTTCCACACTCAGAGCTACTAAACTCATTATTCAGATTTCCATCTTCGCATTTTTATAAATCTTAATGTGAAAGAGTTCCACGTTTCGTAACACTAATGAAAGATCAATTATCTGACCTGAGACAGTCTGACTCTGTCTGGGTTCAGTCCTCT
>JAOXYM010000017.1:1986346-2002802 GCA_028567055.1 Leptatherina wallacei | reverse complement strand
CCCCACGCCTCCAGATCCGGCCGGGGCTTGCCCCCCCCCCCCCCACACACACACACACACACACACACCACCACACAGGCCCCATACCCGCTCACCTAGATCCTACTTTTTCACACACCCTCACCTGCATCCCCCACTTACCCACACCCAAAATCTCACCCACACCCTCCTTGTGCAATATTCTGCTTATTCCAATTCACGGTCGTGGGGAAGCTGGAAGCTATCCCAGCAATTAACAGGTGAGAAGCTGGATACTGGACATGTTGCCAGTCTATCGCAGGGCCTAGTGAAGAGTACATAAGGTTAACGCTACTATCTGTAGAGGAACAATGACTTTTCTGAACATTTCTCATAAAACAAATTGAAGATTGTCGTTTGACTACTGCGAGTTTCAAAATCATTCTGTAAATGACACTTAAAGTAGTTTAAACCCAGAAAAAGGACTGGCACGGTGGAGATGCTTTATAAACTACAAAAAGACTTTTTAAATTAGACAATTAATTAACAGGTAGCAAAATGCTACATCAAACTGACAGGCATTTAAAGAAATAAAGATAAATTAAAACTTTGTCTATGGTACAGTCACTGGCAGGGCCTTTAGATAGCACCGAGGAATGGTCAAAGGACAGAATAACAGAAATGCATACAACCACTGAGGACTGTTCTTGTTTAAAGCCATGATCACTGAAATTATCTTACATACCATCTCTGCAGCTAGCAAGGACATCACATCCCCTGTGACCAACACCTGAACTTCATTCATCTTACTACTTGTATTTCATATCTACCATTCTCCACAAAATGTCTCCATATTCTCTGCCAAGGATGCAGTGGTAAGCCAGCCATTTCAGCCTGGGTGAGATATTAATGAGTTTACAAGGACCTTCCCGGTCTAATTATGTCGAGCAACTGCTGTCTCTTACTGGGCCACAGCTCCCGGGGGAGAACACAAATCTACCAGGCAAGCAAAACTTGCCTACTTTTGACAAAACACTCGACATGCGAGGATGCAAATAATACTGGGCATCCTTCATTACCACCACTGGAATGTCGCTGGTGAGATTAATATCACCGCCCAGCATCGCCACCCCAAATTTAACCTGAAAAATACTCGACTATGGCATTAAGACAACGGCTATTAGTGAGTGGATGGTTGCTGAAAGCCCAGAGAGGGAGCTCAGCATCCATGAGAGGAGACTGTATAAGAGACCTCCATATGCTCTAAGCATCATTAATGTGACCTTTATGCAGTCTAAACTATTTAACATGTTCTTGTTGCTGATATTTGAACACTGACACTGACAGAAACATAGAAATGAATGTAAGAGGGGATTTGGCTCATTTTGCTCCTCAAAGAGAGAGAAAGGCTAAAACATTGACCTCTATGCATCTCACATTGTAAACTGATGCAAAGTTTTAAGGTTTTGCATGATTTAGGGGATGCTTAACAGAATAAATCGACATGATATTTTCCTCATGGTGTCAAATGATTGAGATGCAGGTTGTTTGACCGTAAATAAAAAATGGACATTTAACTTGAGAATAAAAAGAAAAACGTTCTCAGCTTTGTTCAATTCAAACATTCAAGATCAGTGTTGTTAATACTAATTTTAATGCCATTTCAGTCACTGAAAGAAAGTCAGATCTGCAAACGTTCCAAAGGCTTTGTGAGACCTTGTCTGTAAATTTCACCAGTTTCCTTTTGTTTGGAAATAAAAGCTACTAATAATAAAAAGATTCAGCTAAAAGAAGCTGTATTATTTTACGTTACACACTTCTTTATTTTCTTTCCAACCACAACTCTTTGGTGGAGCTCTGTTATGACAAAGTTCATATAAAGCAACATCAGAGTGGGAATTAAACGAACAGACAAAAAAATCATTGAGTCAATACTTTTGGATGATTTTATTCAGCAGGTTATTTTTTAGAAATGAATAAATTAAGCAATGAATTAACAGATGAATAGACATTACAAAGCCATTTCACTAAACAGCTAAACATTATGACTTAAAAATTATTCTTAGGTCAGCAATTTTAAAGCTTTTTAGATTAAGCTCAAGATGAGAAAAATACTATGGAAGAATTCAGTCATAAGCAAAACAATATGGATTGATGAACAAAAAACATCACAATTATTACTTTGCTTCAGCCGTTCTGTCTTTTCTGTGCAGGGCCAGAGCTAGAAGGGTGGCCAGGGTGGCACTGGCCAACTCTGAAGCCTGATTAGACATCCCCAGGTGTCACTTCAGGTTATTGACAGGTCATATGGATCACCAGTATCACTATACCAGTTAGAAAAAAAATTTAAAGTGTTTTTTTAATTAATCATCCTTTAAATCCTATAAATTTCTAAAAGAGATTTTGTCCCTGTTAACCTGATGTTAGCATGAAGCTGCATAGTAGTGCTAATCTAGTTATATTCTAGATTAACATATAACTAGATTAGCACTAGTTATATACTAGCTTTAGATTAGTTTTAAGATAATTTGGGGAAATCATGTCATACTACTTAGTTAAGATTTTCACATTCAGAAGTATCTCAATATTTAACTTAGCGCTGACTTAGTTAGAGCTACATGATCTAGTTTAATTTAAACCGGAGGCTGCTGGTTGATTTTAAAGTTAGCTAAGCATGAACGTGTGAGGAAATATATCCTGTAACCAGCTTGATTTTGTATAGAAAGATGTAAGAATGGAGAGAAAGGGAGATATTTCTGACTTTTTTGTATTGTATAGATTAGAACAAGTCAGACCTCAGCCCCAACATCAGCAGCCCCAAAAGCTTCCAACATGGAGCTAACCATGTATAGCAGCTTTTCATGATGGAAACTTGTCATGGACATCATTTATTTCTGTTTTAACCATAGATCATAGATTTCCATCAGACTGATTGAATGAGAAGAGAGTCCATAAACCTCACTTTACTCCTTGATATCAACTGTTGTAATGACAGCCACTCCCCCTCAATGCTTGACCTCACATCAAAACCACATCACCAATTACAGTTTTTTTTTCTTTCTTTCAGGCAGTCATCATTATATGTCTTATTGGTGGTGAATAATCCAAGTTACCAAATGCTGATTCATAATTTGTCAATGAATATCATGGATCCAATTATTTTTCAGCCCTCTGTAACCTTGTTTTCACCTGTTTAGGTGTTAATGATGGTTCATGTTTGACTTTTTTGTATGTGAATCCCTTTTTCTTCAATTGAGTTCTTGTGATTTGATCTCAAACATTGAGTTTTCTATTTTCATGGTCATTGATTGGAGTTTTCTGTCCTGACATCGTCTTTGGTCAATTTTGTTTGTACTCGCTCCAAATTTTAGACACAGCTGACTGGGACCAACCAACTCCCTTTCAGTTAAATGTTCTTATTCAGGCAGTGTCCTGAGATTCAGCTAGCTGAGATACAGCTCATTCAAGACTGCATTTTTTTCTTTATCAGAGATATTTGAGTAAACTGAGAGGTGGAAGAATGAGAAACTTCAAACAGTTGCACATGGCTCCACCAAGGACTTCAGCCTACGCTAAAACAGCACATACAGAAGCTTATGATCGATGGAGGTGTTTCAGATTTTTTAAGCAAGTCAAAGTCCTGTCCAAAGTTTCTGTTAGCATTAAGGCACTGATTCAGCACCCTGAGAAGTATTAAGAAGTGCAGAGGGCCAAAATTAAGTGGTTTTGATTGAGCTATTTGGTATACTTGGATTTGCTTTAACAGATAGTTTTGGTAATAGACTCAGACTGTTTAGCTTGGCCTTCTATTGGAAAAAAGTTCTTCAAACTGCAATTAACAAGATTCTGCAGTTACATCAGTTCCAGTCCAGCTGAAGCTGTAGATAAAAGTTTGAACAGAAGGAAATGAAATAGTGCTGGTTATTCAGAGTGTGTCCACTTTGCTAAGTGTCAACTATCACTGAAGTGCAGCTCTGAAAACCAAATGACATCACCTCCATACCTTATGCAAATATCTAGTAGGATCCATTACACAGCAGGAGAGATAAGTGCGTCCAGAGCAGAGCAAGGCCCACTCACACTCACAGCTAACCTCTCCTATAGTACATTTCCACTCTCTCTCTCACACACACACACATGCACACATTGGTAGCGCATTAGGCATAAGTTTGCTCACTCACATGTACACACACACTTATCTTTCCTGCTCTAATACAGAAATAAGACACTTGACATAGTAGCGATGGCAGTGACACTGTGCATGGTGGAGGTGATGAAGTATAATGGCCTTTTAAATCTGTATTCCCAAAGACAGACACAGACAGAGCAAAAGAGAGAGAGAAGTTGACTTCATCCGCACTCATGGGTTGTATTTACATACAGGATAATATCACCAAAGGGTTACCATGGCTTCATATGGGTCTAGTGCTTTCAGTTTTTCTTTTGCAGATACAGTGAGTATTTTTGAAAACCAAATTATCTTCAATATGTTCTCCTTTAGATGAATGACAAGATGAGCTAATCTTTAGCCTTTAGGTAAAAAATGTAAGACCCCTCCCATAATCTCAGTCAATCTCCGGGAGCGGCTAAGGACAGAGTTACTTCTCTGAAGTGTTGAAAGGAGCCAACTGAGGGGATTTCAGCATATGGTCAAAATGGTTTCTGGATGCCTCCCAGGAGACCTGTTCAGATATGTTCTATAGAGTAGAGGCCTCAGGGCAAAGGAGTTGTTGGCTTGAGAACGGTTCCCCATGATCTCAAGAGGGCTGGAGGGGATGTCTGGGATGATGGAGGCCAGGAAAGCTTTGTTTGTTGTCATGGATGGATGGATGGATGGAAATTGGAACATCAGTTTGTGATGAACTGCAAATTAATGACAGGCATATTTTCAAGTTTAAAGAAAGGATTGGTTCATTATAGTGCAAGTGTACTATAATGAACCAATCCTTTCTCTTTAGTAATATGGTATCGTAGGTAACCGAGGTGTGACATAATGTGGCAGGACGTAGGAGGGCCTGGGCAGGGATTGAGCCCACAACCACCCAGGTGAGGGTCATGTGCGCTGACCAGTTAGCCAAACGGATATCCCTGTGGACAAGTAGCCAGGGCACATGATCAATTGGAGGCATAGTGACAGGACCCTCACTGTCACATCTCTCCCCCTCTTTCCACAAGCACGTCCTCATGCTTTATGCACGTAGCCACCTATTTGGAATCCATGACACATGGATCCTGCCGACCACACCAGAATGTGTTGATGTATTGTAAGTATTGTAAGTATTGATGCCCTATGATAGTTGAAGCAGGTACAAGCCAAACTACAGCAAAGAGAAAATGCATGGTGGAAGCTCTGGAAAAGATCTGGAAAGATTACAGTGTGGTAACTGGTACAATGTTTGGACTACAAGCTGGTGCGGTGGTTAGCACTATCCCAGGTTCGAATGTCAGCTTGGACCTTTCTGTGTGGAGTTTGCATTTTCTGTCTGTACCATTTCGAGTTTCTCTTTGAGAATTCCAGTTTCCTCCTGCCCTTAAAGAAGTACCACTGAACTTTGGCAGATTTTCTCAAAAAGACACCCCCTGACAAAGCCTAATGCAGCATCTATCTTACATCCTGTCTCTTCTCTGAGCTTTCCCCAGCCAGGAAAAGTCAGTCTGATGTTCACTCTTGTCTTGTCTTATCTCTTGCCCTGTTATTTATGTCTCCTTGTGTTTCTTTGCTGAATCTTTGCATTCAAAGCAGCCAATGTGTTGCTGGTGTGTGGCCTGGTGTGTAAAGCAAAATTCAGCTGTAAAGTCATGCAGCGTCCAAGAAAAAAAAGTTGTGAAATGTGGTTTCTCAGATGCTTCTGGGCAACAACGGCTCCAGGAATGTACATAAAGAATGTTACTGTGCCATTGAAACAAGTCAGAAACACAGTTTTAAGGTAAAGACTTACATAGTGCTAGTTTAAAATAATTTATTTTATTGGGTTATTCTGCATTGACCCCAGGTCCCTGTGACTTATCCAGGATGTCTCCTGCCTCTTCCTAAGTGGCAGCTGGGATAGAATTGAAAAATGGATGTGATGCAAAAATGTTAATTTAATGGAAGTTAACTCATTTGTTAAATTTGGCAACCCTAATGTGCGCAAATAAAATTATTTATACCAGGACATGACAGAGAAAACTGGTGCTCTTTGAAATAAGTCATCAAAGATTTACAGTGACAATGATCTACTAAAGTTGAAAAGGCTTGTAACACCTATATTTTTCAACAATATCAACCTCTATGTGTCCATGTTTCAAGATATGAAAGGAAAGGCATGAAAGAAGGGGGTCAGTGCTGGCCAGTCTGTTAAATTCTCACGCCTCCATAATAGATGTTTTAAACTTTAAGTGCTGCCAGGGGGCTGCGAGCCCTGCTGTTCATTAAGTCAGCCACTGCCATGAAGCAGCATTTACATGGACAGAGCTCCGAACGCCTGCTCTATTGGAGCAATTACATCTACTCTAAATTGCAGGATTATAGCCAGAGAGTGGAGAAGAGCAGAGTGGAGAATACCAGGACGAAAAGAGTCAGGAAGACTTGTCAGCTTTAAAAACTAAGAATGGAAAAATCTAGACAAAGAAAGGAATAAGCAACTCTTTTTTACATGCACACAAAAATTTACTTAGTGCTCCAGGCAACATTAAAGCACCATGAGGAACAAACAGCTCACACACACACACACACAAATATAGCCGCCACATTAGTCAACACACACTCACTCTGAAAAGGCAAAATACTATCAGTTGCTCATGTAGCCATGATCGGAGAGGCAAGGAGGATAGCCCATGGCGACATATGTATCCCATCATGCATGTCACAACAACACATTTCATCTGCTAAATACACTCCACCAGACAACAAATTCACCAGACCACTCAAAAGCAACACAAATTTGTTTAACGATGAAGTGACGTCTTACAAAGACATGCAGACATAGACGGCAGGAAATGGAGACAGATAATAATTGTGCCGCCAGGAACACTTCTTTCACTTGTAATCTCTTTGGCAACTATTTATAAGGCATAAAACAGGATCCAAATGCACAGAATGCTTTATCTTTTATTTATGCATTGTAAACAGCGGATACTTTTTTTGAGTAAAATCTGGATTTTCCAGGCTTGTAAAGTAAGTAAAAAGCAGCAGTTATGAGCAGCTCAACCAAACAGCCAGTTTCTTTTCACATATATAATATGAAGGATCTTTTAAAGGCATAAAGAGATGAAATTATCCAGTAAAAGTAATTAAAGACAGGTCTTAAAAAGCAATATAACACAGTTACATGATCCACTTTCTGTAAGTGACTGCTCCAAGACTGATCGGCCACACCATTAAAACCAGTAGCAGGTGAAGAGAGTAGCGCTGATCATCTTGTCACAATGCAATGTTCTGCAGGGTCCTGGCATTCATAGGGATGTTACTTTCACACATCAGTTGCAGAGTTACATTGTTGCAGACCGAGCACACCCCCACATGGCAACAGCACTCCCTGATGGCAGCAACCTCCTCCAGCAGGACAATGCAACATAATAACCCCATAACACAAGAAGAAACATGTTTCACATGTTAGCCCATGCACATATGAAACACATGTGAGACATATGTGGAACGTATGTGTTTCACATAGTTTTGGAGCATTTTCATGGTTATAACATGTGAAACCATTATTATCATTTACAAAACCCTTATAATCACAAGTGTTGGGCATGTTATTTATAGTTACTAGTTAGTTAGTAATTAGTTATAGTTACTAGTTCATCATAAAAAACGTTTCTCATAACGTTCTTGTCTTTTATCTGAGGGAAAAGTGATGTCTCTGATTCCAGTTTAAAAACTCTTCCTTTTTTTTCTGGACCATTGTCTGGAACATTGCTATCTACTTCTCTTGATTATTTGTGTGTGTGGTTGTGTGTGTTCGGCTGTGCACACTGACTTACCCGAGTCTGCCATGACATTTTACTCTTCCTCAGTCAATCATTATCACTTATGTAATTGTTTCTTCCTTTAAGCCTCTGGTCAGATAAGAACAGCTTCAGGATTTTTATGGTTCGTTATGAACCGACCAGATCCCTCAGGTCATCAGGGCAAGTCTACTTTCTATTCCCAGAGTCAGAACTAAACACGAAGAGGCAGCGTTCAGTTTTTATGCTCCTCACATGTGGAACAAAACTCCCAGAAAACTGCAGGTCTGCTGAAACTCTCAGCTGCTTTAAATCAGGATAAAGTAATTTCTATCAGCCGTCTTTTATCAAAACAACTGTTAAATCCTCACACTGTAACTTTTTATTTCTTATATTTTATCGGATTCTTTTTTAACTTTTTTTATGCTTCTTTTACACCCCACTGTCATGCTTTAAATGTTTTATGTAAAACACTTTGAATTGTCTTGTACAGGAAATGTGCTACACAAATAAACTTGCCTAACCATAGCTAACTACACCGGTTCCACATGTGATTATATGGGTTGCACACGGGAGTTTATACAGGTTTCAAACGTTTTTTTCTATAAAAATGTTCCAAAACCATGTTTTGGAAAAATTTTATAGAAAAAAACGTGTGTTCAAAATATGTGTTTTCACATGTGCTCAAAGTATCCACTACCACGGGGAGTGGTCATTTCCCTTCTCAACATCACGTGGGGAAAAATCTCAAGACTCGCCTGTTTTAGCACATATTTGCTAAAAAAAAGTGGAGCAAGGACGTGAGAGAGGTGATAGGTTTTTCTCATTTCTGAGCCTAACACACAGGCTTGGGGACAGATATGACTGTTAGAAAACCTTTAGAAAGTGAATTGTGCATAATACAGGACCATTAACGGTAGGGTAGGAGATCCTGGAAAAACAGTTCAACTAAGCTACATTTCAAAGATACACAATTCAAAAGTCCAAACCCCTTTCTCCAGACATCCCCGCGAAGCCACCATAGCTCAGGAACAGTCAGAGGGGGGAGGGACATATGGCAGTCGAATTTGATTGACAAATCACCATACAATCTTTTAGAACGGGCCGTTTACAATGATTAGATGGTGTTTTTTCGGTCCTGTCTGTTCCACTGGGGACTAACATTTTTTATTTTTGTGTTAGAGCATTTAATTCATCGGTATGTGAAGGGGATTTTGAGCAATATAGTAAAAAATGCTCCTGGAAAACACCTCTTACCCTACGTTTAATTTGGCATTTTTCTTCGCTTTGTCTTGTAAATTGACCGAACCAACCCTTTGAGCGATTAGAATTTTTTCCACAGACATAAGATGAAAAGGGCGGGGTTCGAACTGGGAAGGGTTGCTGGTTCGAGCTGGGGAGGGGTTCGAAACAGTAGCCTTTTTGTGCGGAGTTTGCATGTTTTCCCCATGTATGCATGGGTTCTCTCCGGGTACTCCTAGAGTGTGTGTTAACGGTTGCTTGTCTCTCTGTGTTGGCCCTGTGATAGACTGGCGACCTGTCCAGGGTGTACCCTGCCTCTCGCCTTATAATTCCTGGGATAGACGCCACCCCACCCTGAATTGGATTAAGCGGTACAGAAAATGAATGAATGAATAAGATGAAAATATTAATGAATATTCGGCATGTTCTTAAAGAGCTGACAGGTTAATTGGTCACTTAATGTTCAGGCTCTTTATATGATTGAAACAACCGCCTTCTGGATTCCTGTCTCATATCAGGAGGGGAGGGCGCTTTGCTCGAAACCCTATAGCACCACCATACAGATTTACCACACTACAGAACTCATTTGTCCATGGCGTCTCAACTTGGCCGTAAGCCTGAACACATTTGAAAACCCCATTTTGAGATGTTTTCAGAGCTAAAATAGTACAATGCTTAAAAAAAATCCTATTTAGTGAGAGTTTGTCTTTGTGAGCGTGGCGTGTCATGCTAAAAACCCTATTTTCGTCTAGAACGGCCACCCTATCACAAACTCTGCAGGGGAGCCACATTAGAGGTAATGTCATCCACAGTTTAGCCCTCCACTCCTCATTCCTCCATCTCTCCCCTAATGAACTCCCACAGAATTACCACTTCACCAGCGCCCTGCCTTTTTATGATTCTATTTGTTTATCTATCTCTAATTTCCTCCCTCGTCTTCCTCTGCCGCCCGGGCACGCACTGGCTCTTTAATTTTATTGGCCATCGTTAGGAAGCGGTGAGTCGAGCCGTTTGGTTCGTCAGATAAACCACCCGCTCAAACCCACCTCCACCCCGTTTGTTGAGATTAGCATTAGCAGATTAGGGTGCTCATCAGTCAGAGGGGAGACCCCCACCGTGACAGGCCCCAGTCGAAACATCTCTGGAAGGCATTGTGTCCTAATTGATGGCACAATAACCCCCCCACCACCACATCAATACATCTCTCATTCATATCTCAGCTCACGCATGGATTGTCTACATTTTCTATTGCACTTTTCTCTTAATATTTTTGCTTCTGAACAGTAAATTTTACAGGAATATTAAAGCAGAACACGCAAACATGTGCAGAAAATGATTAAAGCCTTCTCTTTTTTCATTAATCTGTTCTAAGCAGATGTCAAAAAAAGGAAAAAGGATCACAATTGCATCTGTTGTTGTGACGGCTGCCAGACTTGCAGAGGTTTACGTATGCGGACTGATTGCTGTGTTAAAGTTATCACTGATGAAGGCTGCTTCATGATTATTTTCTTATTTTGTTTTGTTTTTAATGCTGCATCAAGAAAATTCAAATCTCTTCTTTTCCAGAAAACTGTTTTCTAACCAACTGCTGTATTTGCAACTTAAAATATTAAGAGAAAGAACTTAGGCAGCCAGACTATAATATTACCAATCACATGCCAATATGCAAGTTTGCATAAAGTTTATGTATTTATATGTATAGATCTGCCCTTTACTTAAAATACTATTCATCACGGCTGTAATTTACAAGCAAACAGACTTATTTAAAGTATGAGCAGCAAAGTAAACAAAATTCTTTACATATATTTGCCTCCATAAAAAAATGTATTTTCTTTTTACTGAAAAAACATTGAATAGATTCCTTTCGGTTAATCTTTAAAAAATGGAGTCTTGTGGTATTTGTTTGCCATCTAAAATGCGCCCCCAAAAAACAATAAATGATTCAATTATATTCAAATGCCAGGAAATCTTTTTTTTTTTTTTACCCAAATGGTCCAATATATTCACATTATGATGAGGTTGAAAGTCGTGAGTGGTTTTAATTTATGCCCTGAATTTTCCAGGTGAGATGAATCCGGCAGGAGTTCTAATCTACTCTGCAGCAGTGGGCAGCAGCGCAAACATGCTGTTTTATCTTGTTTTATCTGCTTTGGAGCTGCTGGTGATTGAAAACCTCAAAAGGTGTGAATATTTTGCTGAGTGACTGAAAGTGATCTCAAGGTTTTAAAAAGAAATTTACAATATTTTAGAAATTAAACTGTGGATTCAAATTTGCCTTTTAAATAAAAAGACGTATTTTACTATGGTTATTAAGAATAAATAAAACCAATAGTGTTCTGATCAAATTTGGTAATATTATCATAATAATTATCATTTTAGGAGTTTTTTTTAAGCAAGTGTAAATGTCTGATGCTGCTCAATGATCCTTTGAAAACTTGTAAAATTCCCAGTGTTTTTTATCTTCTCACCTTTCCTCCCTTTTTTTCCACAGCTTACTGACTGGATAATGGTTTTGTGTAACATGTGAAACAACCTTGGATACAACTGTTCAGTAAAACCTGCAGCACTGTTTTCTGTCCTCTGCTCCATGGCCAACTTAGTTATTGTGCTAAGTTATCTACAGTCTCCATGCTTCAACATGCTCAGAAACACTCACACCAAAGTAAACTGGAATCTCACAGTTGCCACTCAGGCTTGATCCTGTAAATGTTGCTATGGTGTTGCAGCCTAGCGACCTGCATGTGTGTGTTTGTGAATGATTTGCACACACACTCACCTTTAATTCTTCCCCATCAGCAGCCTGCAAACACTCAGGGATAAGTGCTTGACGTGCTGACCGAACAATAGACATATTAACTCTGGCAGTTACCGCTGGTGGGAGTATTGGCATATTTGTGTGTACACAATGCGAACATGTGTGCAGAGGACAAATATAAAAATGGAAAACCGGTGGGATGTACAAGAGCTTGGAAAGGAGTGAAGAGGGGAACTTATTTTGCAAAGTCAAACATTTTCTTATCTTTAAATCCATTTATAGTTTTTCCCACAGAGGCTCTGGCTAGAACTTTAAAAATACTGAAGTCTATTTAATTAAAGGTCAAATGGAAAATATTCACGTTTTAGAGTTTGGTCTTTTCCAAGAATTTCCATACTTTTTAGTTTTTATTCGTTGTACTGTTCTGTAGTTGGTATTTTGGGATTAGACCATTCTTATTGCAGCCATGGTGTTTTGACCAGCCAGTGCATGAAATGATGCAGAGAAGCACAAATTCCTTCACTAGAGAAAATAGTGATAGTTTTAGCTTCTTTTTTTCTATAAAGATGATCTGCTGCATGCAATACTGAGGTGGTGATTTATTCTAAAAGTAGAGTTAAGATGTTAATTGTTAATTACTAAGCTTCAAATACCGTAAGTCAAGCCTGATTCCATGATGACCTCTCACAATAAGATCTGAAAATGAAAATGAAATGAAAAATACTTTATTTATCCCTTTTGAGGGAAATTATTATTGTTGTAAGACTCTTTCCTACTCCTGCAGATGGAGATTCTTCTTTATGTCTAAAGCTGTGTGTTTAGACCTGTTTGAACACATTGTGCTGCAGGGCCTAGATAACACAGAAAAACTCAACTTTAAATTGACCTTATACAAAGATTGGGATAAATGTTAAAATGCTGCAGTAGAATGAAAAGTCTTAAGGTTGCGTAGAAATCTTCACATCTTCAGAAACATTGCTGTAGACCCAGTCTCAACCAGCGCTTTACTGAAGCACTTTAATTATTGGATTACAACATTTAAATCTTAGAAAGAAATAAAGGAGAAAAGAAATGGAAAAAAAGCTGAAGGCTGTGAATTATTGAGGGAGCAGATATCGATACAAGGTTGTCTGGAGCAGCTGCCGACCTGAACAGTGGATACCTGCAGCTATTAAGTTAAGTATATCATGAGAGAAAAGCACAAAGCCTGCCTTGTGAAAATGCCTGACCATCTGCACAGTACAAATGCAGAACGATGCATTAAGTGTGAGTCATTTCACACTCTGAGCCACATGCCTGAAACATCAGTGTGAAGTTGCAGAAAATAAAGCCAACACGAGGCCCAAAGTGTCTAGTCAAACAGCTGCGAACACATCTGGTGGTATGAACTTGTGAAGGTTCCAATTAAAGCAAAAGTCTTGTGAAAGCTGAAGGAGTGCAGGTATTAAGATGTAGTTCTTCTCAGATCAACCATGGAAGTTTTTGAAAGAAGCTTGCTTGGTTTTAGTTCCTCTCATTGTGTTTCAACTTTCCTGTGTAAATTATCAGTGTTCATTTGTACATTTGCATGCATGTTTTTTTTTCTCCCGTGTGATTGCGACTGCCTTGTTGCTGTGTATCGCATGTGTGCGTTGCCATGCTCACAAAAGCGCACCGCCCCGCGGATGACACTCAGAATGCATTATAACCATTAATGAAAAAGTTAATGGGGCATTTTCTTACATATCAATTTACATTTGACTATTTGGGCGCACAAATGATGTCTGGGCGGTCGCGACCAACGCCACTCGGCACCGAAACAGAGGTCTAATGTGTTTTTGTGGACATCAAATGTTGTGAATAATGATGCGTCCACTGAATGCAAATAAGATGACACTTGATAGGCCATGATCAACAGTGCCTGCATGGAAACTTTCGCCCACAAACACAAAGAAAAAAGAGAGGAAACAGAGGAGGGCTGCCATCAGGAAGACAAACATTTTCCTGCTGCATTACACCTTTCAGATATGATGTAAAGCCATATTTATTATATTGTGTGAACCCTGCATTCACATATGCAAAATATGCTGATATGCCTGGATCATAAGCCAGATGTAACACACTTGCAAAACACAAAGACACACACACACACACACATAGATTTTTAGAATAATAATATGCCTCCTATTGCATGACAGAGTGTTGTATTCAAATACAGCAATGTCATATCTTTTGTGTGGGAGCAGTGCTACCATGTAGTAACCTTATATTTCTTGGAGTGAAAATGGCTTTATGTATGGAAATGAGCGTGAATGTGTGGTAGTTGCTTGCCTGGGAGTTAGTGAAACAAACTCCCAGAAAACTTTTCTTTTTGATGCTGCTAAACAGCTGCTAATTCCACACATTGAAACTTTTATTTCTTAAATTTTTTCTGTCTTCTCTATCTTAGACTGTCTTTTTGGCATCTATTTCCAGTCTGGTTTATTTGTTACAGCAACACTAATGTTGTTATCCATATTATCGATATTTGGACTGGTCCGCCCACGACCAATAGAAACTCCCCCTTTAGTCATTTAACAGTGCTTGTATCACAACTAAATAAATAACTTTTTTTAACATGTTGATGATGAAAATGTGTTTGCACATTTTTTTCCACCATTTTTTTTACGTGGACACATGGTCAGAGTTTGCAGGAGGTGTGCACATTTTCAACACCATCTTCCGTTATAAATACCAGTTTGTGTTTCTCCATTCAGAACACAACATTTATGTGTTTTCTTCAGTCAAATAAACTGAGCAGAGAAAAAAAATCCCACTTTTCTTACTGCAGGGATGATTCCCTTTCATAGCATATACGATGCTGTTGCTAAACAATAAAGTTGCACTGAAGTTCAGACAGCAAGTGTGGCAGAGCACAGCGCTTAACTGGCTAATTTTGGGTCGCTCACTTGCTATTTCAAAGAATCCTTGCTTGTTAAAACAATTTATTACAAATTACAATTAATTTATGATCTAGTTATTACCTCTCATTTGTCAATGCCATGGTTATCTTGATGCATATTTTTATTACTGATGACGTGCAAATCTTTTCCTGACCTGATGTGTTGCACTGACTCGGCCTGAATGCTGTTTGGGGTGATGATATTGAGTTTTTTTACACTTCTTTAATAGACAGCCTGCTAAACTAAATTTCCCGTTAGTGATGAATAAAGTTTCACATGAGTGAATTCAAGATTCAAACAACTTTATTCATCCCTAACGCTGCCGAGCTGGTTCTGTTTGGTCAGTATAAACCAGTGAGAGTGAACACCAGTGAGTTAATGGAAGATGCTGGCTTTGCACCAGCCGCTCTGTGAGAGGGGCTCCTGAGCCGGTTATGTTTGCTGGTGATTTTCAAGTTTCAGAGGTGCATAAGTTTCCTTAATCGCCCCGACAGCTTTGAGAAAGCGATTGGGCACATTTCACATCTCGGATTCTCATTTTCATTACCTCATATTGCTACTTATTCCTCTAAAATGAGTATTGCACCTGATGCTTTACATAAACAATTGCAAATGAAAAAGCCACCCTGCAGTTTCTCCTCTTCCTCCCATCGCTCCCCTTCCTCTCACTGCTTTCAGGCTTAACTCCCTCATTATCCCATTCCTTCACTCCCCCCCTCCCCTCACCATGTTGGAGAGTGGGCAAGAAAGATGGGCAATAACCCAGCACGCCTCTTTTTGACTCCGCGCTACCTGCTATGCTAATATCATTAATCAATAGAACCAAGATTGTCTTTGCTGCAATTTGAAGGATCTAAGGGCCCCAGCGGTGCACAGGTACCTTTTGTTTTATTCCCTCCTCCGCCTCCCTTCTTCTCGTTTTTTCATTGCCATGAAAAAAAAAAGAAAAACGAAAAGCTCATTTGAGAAGGCCCCCAAGATGGCTGACTTAATGATGGCCACAGAAGTTTTTCCAACAAATTTCATGGGGCATGATCCAAAGATAATAGCTTTTCAGCCCCAATGACAATCCAATTACCGTGCCAATCAAAGCCCACGGCATGCTGTCTAATTATGATCAAATCTGGCTGTCAGCTCAAATACTAAAACAGCAACTTTAAGTCCAACAAATCACAGTTTAGAGACGGAGCCCAGTCCGTTCGTCCACAATCAGGTGAAAGTAGGGCTTAACTTTCTGTTTGACAAAAAAGAAAAGAAGATTGTCTTGTTTTGGGTGAGCGGATGGCCATTTTAACATTTACATTTTTACCAGACTTCACTATTCATCCGTACGTGGACATGCAAAGATATATATTTTTGTCCCTAAATGTAACGGATAAAACGACTGATGTTGTTCCCTGTTTGCCACACAAGCACAGATGGATACATAACATGCAAAAAATAGACACATAAGACTCTAACCGTCGCTCACACTTTCTAACAAACAAAAAGGCGGCATCAATAACACAAATGATTAAACATTCATGGCCTTTTCAGTGGAACATCTGCTGTGTATGGGGCTCTAGCCTCGGGGACCAGGCGAATCAAGAGGATTTCTCCCAGAGAAGCTCAAGAAAGCAATAAGATGGGGGGGGGGGGGGGGGGGGGCCGG